>JAIUCV010002260.1:0-22500 GCA_026724425.1 Erythrophleum ivorense | reverse complement strand
ACCCTGGGAACCGGGGCCTGGCCATCCTTCGTTTGCGGTCGACGTTTCGGCAAAGTTTGTCCGTCGACAGCTGAATGTTTCGATCTGGTTCGATTTATGGTCGCATCTGCAAACGTTTTCCCGTGGGCCGACGCCCCCCAGTCTAGGCATTGATCTATATCACTTCAGAAGAAACGATATAAAAGTACTTACCTTCTCCTTGGTGAGTCGAAGTGGGGTTCCGTCCTCCCTTGCCTTTGTTAGTTCTTCTATTTTCTTTCATTGGGGTACGATTCTTTTCTCTTTCATAGAGATCTTCCCGCTCTTTTTTCCTTGGTACTTTTTTCATTTAAGCAAGTACTTTCCTAAGCCTAAGTTAGTGCCAGAGGCCAGAGTGAATGAGTGAATCTTGATATGTATTCAAGGTATGCCCTTTCCACTTCTGTTATAATAGAGACTTCGGTTAAGCTGATAAGGGCTGGTTAGCGAAGTCAATCCTTTGCTTGGTTCCTAGGAAGGTCGGAGATCAGAGCGCACTCACATCCCTTGCAGTCACTGATGACCACCCTACGTTTGCTTCTTCTTGCTTAGAGCTGAAAACCGGCAATGTGAATTAGTCAAAAACTTGAGTTAGGGGCTGCGAAAAAATCAAATCGTATATAGGTTTTTAATTAAAATGCTTTCTTTATATGTACGGGCCTTTGCTTTTCGATTTGTCGACTTTTCATCTGCCCTGCTCTTAGCTCGGGGTTCTTGCTTAATGGAATGAGGCGTCCCTTCTTCCTTCTTTCGCAATACTTCCTGTCTCCCATGCTCCGCTTCAATCTCTTGCTTGCTTTGGTGCCTGGTCCAAGGAAAGGAGTCCAAGTCTGCCTTCGAATAAACAATCAAATCACAAAGGCTAGTCGGTCCATAGGCTCAGCTCCTAGTTGGGGTGGGGGACTCCCTCTCTTTCAGTGCATTAAGGATTACTGTTAATATGCTCTTAATGGATTTCAAAAAAAAAGAATTCATCTTTGCACAGTAGTCAATTTCCCGCCCGTTCTGCTCCTTGAACAGACCGGCGCTGATATAAAGCTCCATGAGCCTTTCTGTGTCCGGGGAGGCAACACGGACTCCAAAGATCCAGGCCCGGTCTCAAGAGTTGTATCTCCGTCCGAACCCGTACGTACTAGCCTCTCTATACATACTCCCATTCACGTTATTATTCCCGACCTTATTGACATCTCGCTCTGCGTCCGTCCCTTTCCCATATTAATATTAGCCAAGTCTAAGTCCATTGGGTGGGAACCTTTCCCACAGGGTAGTACGGTTAAGCCGAGGCAGGCGAGGTTGTAGGTGAGCGCCTTTCTCGCCCTGCGCATTTGGTTGGCAGGGTGCTCAAGGGCACTTGGTGTGGTCTGATTGGTATATTGGTTGTTCTAAATGAAGGTACTCGAAGTCTGCCCACAAAAACTTCCATTTTCTATCTTGGCCTCCGAGATTCTTTCGTGCTCTTTCTTGGCTCTGTAGACCGACCAGCGAGGCGTCCCTCCATATGTGGCTTAGCAGGCTCAGCATCAGTAACAATCTAGGCGGCTACCCTGTCTCATATGGGTGAGAATGTTAGGTCGAGCACCTCCCTCGAGTTGGTGTGTTATCTCAGTACCTATGGCACCAATAACAGGGACAGGGGGCCCAGTCAGCGTACTATAGATTTAAACAAACGTAACCAATCCCAGACCCAACAGGGCAACGTTTTTTCCTTCCCTCGAACCAACAACTCCAGTTTTTCCCAAGTCTGAAGATAGATATGAATCCTCCGCCTCAGATGAGCGGATTATCTAATTTTTCCGCTTTTTGGGTATGTGTCTTTTCCGTTCCCAGAGATGTGTGTGATCAAAGCCTTTCGGGCGGAATAATATATTACACCGGATTCTGGTATGGTAGCATCGGTAGAAGTACAGCTCGTCCTGACCCGTGAACGGCCTTAGAAAAAGGTCTTTTGCACTTGGGTGACGACATAAGGTTTGACGAGCATTCTCGGGTGGTAGAATGGTGTTGGGACTATTGAAACTGTCGATCTCCAACTTGAAGGTGGGCGGGAGATAGATAAGGCCTGCAAGGGCACTGTCTAGTTCTCGACTCGATTATCTTGTATGAGCTGAGTGGTAGACCAATCCTACCATAACGAAAGGGGTGAGGAAGAAAAACAAAGATCAACCTACTACCAAAGGAAAGGTGATACCCCGCTGAAGGCAGCAAGCACCATCCACTTGCTGGAACGAGGCCTTTCTCAACTCTTGGTCTATTGACGCTCTTCCGGTCAAGTCCTTGGTAACTTGACTCCACAGGGCTCATGCAAAAAAGCGACTGGGTTAGTTTGGCCTTTAAAGCTGACCGAAAGACGTTATACCTAACGAACTAGCGCAGCTGTGGGACTCTCGCTAGTATTGACTTCCTGGACTACGATGGTGGCTCCTCATCCGAGGAGTAATGCACCTGTAAAGGGAGGGCATTCAGTCCAGCATCCCAATCAGCAGCTGGACTGGAAAATAGATACAAGAATGATTATAGAGTTCCCATCTTCCCGATTGGCTCTGCTTTTCTCGAATGCAGGTATGAAACCAGGAAACTAGCCTTAATTAGTAAATAAAGCGGAAACAAACCTGTGGGATAAGTCAGCAAATCACATCATATATCGGATATCGCATCGGAAAGAGAGATTGATTCTCCCTTCCGGCAAGTCCTGAGGAACGTCGACTTGATAGTCTTTATCCCCACTGGGTAAGTGGGAATCTGATTCATTGATTTGATTGAACCTAGCGGGTAGCGCGCTACTTCAAAGCTTGCACCCGGCAACTCCTTCCACTTCTCCCAGGGACAGGGACTACGGCTTGACCTTCGGGGAAGAACTCCGTGGGACCCCTCCTTTCCTTCTAAGGCGCCTAGATAGTGAAAGGTTATCCCTTTGCAACACTGGAAGCTAAGCAAAGTCACAAAGCTGGCTGACTACGCTCGAGCAGAGCTCAGGCCCGGAGGTGGTGGCTGAACTCGCCGCAGAGTTCAGGAGCGAGCAAGACTATCTTGGTGAATGCAATAAGAATCGGCTGCTTGCCGCAGCAGAGTGCTTTGCCCATGCTGCTATCCGCCGCCGAAGCGAAAAAGGATTCGTGCTTGGATGTCGAGATCAAGGGACTCTATCCAATCCATGCGGCGAAAGATATTTGTGGTGGAACAAACTCAATCAATAAATATATATATATATTTGTTTGCTTCGATACAAGAGATCGGCCCCCGAAGCAAGGTATGGTGGGTGCCAGCAACTTCCGTACCGTACACAGATATAGATTCATTCTTCGTACCTGGTCCAACTTCACAACCCCTTCGCGGGTTGGTCAGAAGTCAGTCTTGTTTGGTAAGACGGAATTGGACAAAGCAAAGAAAAGAGAGTGCTCGACCGAACAACGGCCAACAAAGACCGTAATTACATAGATAACTGCTCCTCCCTTTCCCTTTCTCCGTTTAAGGCTTTAAGGCGAACCGTATGGCGGCCGGAAAGAAAGACGACCTAACCTTCTCGTAGATGGTGTCAGTGAGAGCAACTTGAGTATCCCCCGTTGACCTTCTTTTTTAGATAGAATCTTCAATGAGTGGAAACAAGCAACCTTACTAATAAAGGTGCGCTTGTTGAGTAAGGCCGGCTTTCGAGCCCAAGCCCCTTTAATATGATGAGGAGAAGAGGGGCCGCCCTCTTTTCTTTTCTGCACCAATCTTTATTTACTACTATATCTCTTTTTTTTGGGTGTATAGCTCAGTTGGTAGAGCATTGGGCTTTTAACCTAATGGTCGCAGGTTCAAGTCCTGCTATACCCAAACCTACCTTACTACAACATAAGGACAGAAGGTAGGAAAGAATTTCTCACTCTTCTAAGCGTCAAAAGGACCAACGAGGAGCCTATCCTAAAGGAGCAGGAGGAGGAGTGGGAGTGGGGGCTCCCTTGAAAGTCAGGTGTGAGTTATGCCGAACTTTATCAATTTCTTGATAGATCTTCTGGACAAAAACCAGAAGGTCTTTTATTTGCTCGTTTCTTTCCTGGTGATCCAATTATTCTTTCTGGTCTATCTTTTTCTTGCTCTAGTCATCCATAGGTGTGATAGAAGAGAGCTCGAGGAGAAAGCTATCTCCAAGAGATTCAATCTTCTTTGCCAATATGGATGGAGAGGGGTTTTCAGTCAAGATCTGGCATCCCTGTCGTTGTTCTAGGGAAACTGCGAACCAGGGAAAGCAGCCTCCGTCCCCACCCTGACTTACTTGAGTAGAATCTGTGAAACCGGGGTACTTTAGAAAAAAAAAAGGGAGAGATCCCTTTTTTCCGTAGTTGCTACAACTGCTTTACGCGGGGATCTTCCCTTTTTTTACTAGATGGGTTGCCCCCCTTGTCCCGAAAACGAGGGGGAATCCTCTATCGCCCGAGAACTGTGGGGGATTTCAAATAAGGTTGGGCCTAAGCTCAGTAGCTCAGTGGTAGAGCGGTCGGCTGTTAACTGACTGGTCGTAGGTTCAAATCCTACTTGGGGGGAATTTCTAGTTATCGCTTTTCTGACCGCCCATCTTATGAGTCCATTCTTGTCGCAGTTGTTGGTTTGTTGTATTATTCTGTACCTCTTTCGATTGATATAAAGACGTTCGGGAGCTGGCTTGGGCTTGAAGGCCCGGTGTTTTGCTAGAGAGGAGCCTTTCGCTGTGAGAGCGCTGGCCCTTCCGAGGCCTCTTTTTGCCACCAACCAGAAGTAAGGGGAAATAGAATTTCAAAAATGAACACAAGAATTCCGTTAGTTCCTAAAATAAGACGAATAAGAAAGGCCATCATAAGAGCAAACAATGCAATGGCTTCGGTTAGAGCAAAGCAAAAAATTGCATAACCAAACAATTTAGTATCCAATTCCGGACTCCGTGCTACTGAATGGATCAACGAACTGAAGATCTTTCCAATTCCGACTGCAGCTCCAGCTGAAGCAATTGTAGCAGCTCTGGCACCCATTGATTTTGCACCTTCTAACATACATATAGGCCAGCTACAGAATAACACCATAAAGTAAAGCTATACAGTCGAAGGACCTTTCCCAATACCAACTAACAATATGGTCAGGTTGTTGTACATCTGCAAGCACATCGATTAGAAAAGAGGGGTATAGCGCCCCCGCCTCTTCTTCGCCAATCACCACGCGGCAAGTGATGTATTCAATTGTCATTTCTGACGGCAAGTCCACTCCGATTTCCTGCATTCAACGTTGGAGCTCCTGACTGATCTTAGTCAAGAGTTCCTCAGAAGTGAGCTCCCTGAATGCATCTGAATCAGAAGCGGAACTATTGGAGACCTGTGGGCCCCTATAGAACCACTTCTTTCAGATGGATAAGATTCCGAAAAGTCAATCTCAATCCAATCGCTGGGTGAATAACGAGTGGTACCGGTTGGATCAAACTGCGACCCATATTGGTAAATGTCCAGCTTACGTTTCATATCTAATTTAGATATCCATCACTCTAGCACACCACTTGCCTATTCCGACTAAGCAGCCCGGTGTGCATAAGCAAAACCAGAACGCCTAAAAGCATTCCAGGCGGATTGAAACGAAAATTAGCCGTCCTGGGAAGGCTACCATAGCCTTTCATCAGGCGTATAGGAGCTAGGAATAGTTCCGAATTTTTGCACAAGATTAGGAAAGAGGCTCCTGAGGGATGTTCCAGACTTGATGAGGCTGCTCAATAATGTCGGATACCCCCGTTGGGGAGAGATCTCACTATACTCGAATCAATTTAACAAATTTCCACCACCATAGACCAAGTTTTTATTCAAGAATTCCATACTCAAACCGTTCCCCCCCTATAGATGAATAAGGGAGAGGCCTTTGACATTAGTCTTTCTCATTACCCTTTCATAGATACGAGCTGGATGGATGATTAGTAAACCAAGTCCAATTCAAAGCAAGGCCTTCAAGTATCGATTTCGGCACATGGCTGCCCAAGGATAATTGCTAGTTAGACAGCACCACGCGAGCTTCATCTCATCATGCAAGCTTTGCTTCTTTCTTCCATACGCCTGATGCCAAGACCCCCTTCTTCCACCTCACTCCTGGCTTTGGAAGGAGAGGTTTCGTTTCTATATTCGTATATAGAGATAGACGTAAGGTTGGGGCTGGACCGGATAGAGCTTTGCAATTCAAAAGGTTGCCTTCCTCTATCTCATAGTACGGAGTAGAAGGTAGGGTAAAATTACCGCTGAAGTGATGCTTTAATTTAAGAAAAGAAGGAGAATGGAATGCTCATTGGTGTTTAGGGATCCCATACTTCCTTTGGTCTACGTACGAGCAGAGATCGCTAGGTTCGGGTCCTCCCCTTCTCTAGTTCATCATAGCCGCTCTCCATCCCAATTGGTCATAGGTCCTATTACTTCCATGAAGCCTCAAGGAAGATGTACTTCTGGTTCTTGTCCGAGAGAAGCATACGTTCGGTTCATCGCATACACCACTTTAGGTAGGCGCACACCAGGGATCGGTTCCAGTCGAGAGAAGAACTTGTGAGAAAGAGGCAAGGCCACCCGCTCCTTACCTTTCGTTCTTTACCCAGACCAAAAGAAATGGTAGCTGGCTGGATGTTTAGAAATAGCCCCCTCTAGCACTCAGTCCCCCAGGCTTGTGAGCCCGGTGCCGGATCGCTAGGCAAGGATCGAATCCGAAACAAAATGAAAGGAAAAGAGAATGACTTCGAACAGGGCAAGCCAAGTGAGAACTCAAGTCGAGATGGTCCTTACGATTCCGGCACTTTTGAATAGCATTCTGGTCTGGAAGATTTATAATAGGTATCGACCTCTATTGATTCTGGATTCTCTTTGTCAATGGATGGACTTGCCACCTCTCTCATACCTTAACTCGGGCTATAAACAACTTTTGAGACAAAGATAGCGAGGAAAAGAAGGAAAAAGGAAAAGAGGGTAGTTCGTGGCTTGGTCTTCACTGACACACTATCGGACCTTAGAAGAAGACAGGAAAGGATGAGATGGCATCGAATGCACTCTTGTAAGGGATTGTGCCAGAAAAGGTATTTGTAGGACTAGCATTCGTAGTAGGAGAGGGAGTCCATCTTTCATTTCTAAGCATGGCATCAGTAGCAATTTAGATATGGCATAAGTCTCGGAGGAGGTTATGCCGTAGCTGTAGCAGTAGCTGTCACTGGTCTTTGAATGAAAGCTGGAAGATCCATAGTCAAATCGAATCGGATTGATGCTAAGGAATCCGCATCCCTATCCCTTGAACCAGTTGATGGGAATAAGTGCCTCACCCAATACTTCATGCCAAAGGAGGAAGCAAATGACATACTTAACATAGTAGCATGGGACTCGACGGAAGGATCAAAGCTACCACGAGGAAAGAAGGATTTCTATTTGAGATTTATTTGTAAAATAATCCTAGATTTTCCTCAATAGGAACGGAACTGAAAACAGGTCTAGTACGCCAGCCGATCTTCTGCGGATTTCCCGATAACGCTGGATGAGGTCTTAGGGAGTTTAGTTCCTGCGATGACCAGTAGCCCTTCTCGCCCAACGGCGTATTAGACTATGCGTGAGAATTTGTATAAATTCAATCAAATGAAAGATCATATCTCGAAGTAACATTTCCATCTACACTAGACAGACTATGGGGGTACCACAAAGCTCTAACCAGCCCCACCTACCTCGTTGAAAGAAGATCTCATTCGTCTCTGATGTTGAAACTGACGCGAGCAAGGCGATGAAGTCAAGGTGTCAGACGGATAGACAGCTTACTTAACCTTGATGAGTCAATGGGACTTACCAACCTCAAAGGGTGGACTTCCTCGAGAAAGGCTTTCTGAAACTAGAAAATTAGAATATGACCTTCCCTTCTTATCTTATAGGGCGGGCAAGCTTTCAATAGAGATTGGAACGAGCGACTTTGAATCCTAAATTTTACATTTTTCCCGTACCCTTGAGGGCATGTGGGGATATAAAATTGCTTCATCACCTCTCATCCTACGATCAATTCTTCATCACCCTGACCAATGAATCTAGACTACCTTCTGATCAAGAATGAATCCACGTATGAGCACGGGTTTGTAATATGATTTAATCTGTGATGACGGAACGAATCGACTGTTCTGACGATGGTTGGAGTTGACGTCAGTTAAAGTCACTTGAAGACTGCCGGTCCGAAGAAAGCGGGGAATGCAAAAACTCTCCCCTAATGACTAAAGAGAATCTTTCTGTCTGGAAACCCGCACGTAGGGAAGAATGTACGAGAACAATGACTTATTCAATGCCTGAAGTTGGAGAAGCTTTTAAAGACGCAGTAGACGCAACAAGATAAAGAGCTCTAGTCACAGCTAAAAGTCGAAGTGTAGGATGTTGAAGGAAGGAGTGGTAACTAAGAAAGCTGTGCCAAAGTCCCCTAGAGAAGAAGCAAAAAGAGAAAGATGGCTCGCAGCGGGCCAAGCGAGAGACTATATCAAAAGAAAAATGAATTTCCGAGAAAGAGATCAAAGCGAGGAAATTGAGAGGTGATGAAGCTGTAGTGGCTCTCCCCCGGTTTGACAGACCAGAGATTCGTTTGTCTTTTGTCTCATGCAGGGCACCCGAGGCAGTAAGTGTAGTTTTTCCCCGGGTAATGGCCGCCTTCTTGTTGCCCTTGTTTCCTGGAATCGAGACTCGGAAGGTTTTTCTTATGGCTTGTTTTTCCCCTCCCACTCGATCTACGGAGATCTATCTAATGCTTTCGTTGCGATTCGTCTTTTTTTTGAAGAAATGGGCACAAAGCCAGGGCGGAGGATAGATATAGAACCAGAATCGGCTGCCAAAAGGACCCCGTTTGTGGTTTAAGGCTAAGTTCATTCTTCGATATATCTCACTCGAGATGTAAGTTTACTAGTCTTCTAGTTTACTTTCCCCTACCCCTGCATCTATCTCATTCGCTGAGATAGGTTTCATTCAAAGAGAGCGCGACCCCCTGCTCAACAATGGTCACCGAGATATGCCATCCATCTGAACTACCGCCAATAAAGAGAAGGGTGGGTATAGAAAAGAAAGAGAGGATAGACTTTATTCCCCCAAAAAGGGTTATACTAAGGTTCAATTCCTTAGCTATCTCTAGTGGTATTGTTTCCACTCCTCGTCTAAGGTATTGGCACCGAAACGGGGTCTGCGGGCCGGCAACCCGACCAGCTAAGAGCCACTCCAAGCTTGAGGAAGAATACGATATCACTAAAGCAACCTTGAAAGCAACGCGTAATTGCTTGCTGCACTTCGCGCGTGAGAACATTGAGGAACCATCGCTTCGCCCCTTCGCATGAAGCGATTGAGCTATGGAGTTATCTTTTTCTCCATAGCGTATTAGATTCAGACTGATGGAATGATTATTCTTACAGAACTGTCCTACCGGGGAAAGAATCTTTCGATATAGTATCGTGCTTTATCTCAATCTCTACGCTATCTATTATCTAGAAAGTCTCCCTCTCCGGTATGCTCCTTACGCTCGTTTACGCGATATCGTATTATAAAGAAGAAGATCCCGTCTGGCTTTCCGCTTTCAAGCTTTCGCTAGGTCTTGGTCTTCTCTCTTTCCCTTGCTCGATGGGAAGAATAGCGTAATAAAGGGAAGAGCCTACTTTCGTACTCAAGGGTTGAGCTTTCGTACTCAAGCCTTCTTATACAGAATCCGAATCTGCTACTAAAGAAGAAGAACCTCTTCAAGATTAATCTTGGGTTAGAGTTAGCTAGACTCTTGGAAAAATAGACTTTCCTTCTCTATACGTACAGCCTCTCTGTCCTAGCCGACGGGGCCTCGAAGAAGTTATGTTTTCTACTATACGATGCCACAGGGGAAAGCGCGGAACTCTTAACGAAAGAATGGTTACTGGACAAGAATAGGCCGGCCAAGAGAGAGGGAAGGGACTTCCGCGCGCATCGTCGATCAGGGCTATTTGAACTACTTCGAATTTCTTGCACTCAAAGAAGACCAATTCAACAAGTGCTAATGCAGTCGGTCACATCTTCTCTGTCAGAGACAGCAGCGGATAAAAGAGCTGCTCTCCCGGATAGGCTTGAAAACCTTGCTTCTTTGCCAACTCTGATAAAGCTTCTCGATAATGTATAATTTGTTCCATTTTGCTCTAACGGGGCTTCTAAGGCCATTTCTGGTCCTCATTTGGATGATTACCCTAATCTTGGACGAGGCGAGACAGGGGCCATGTAGCTAAGCGGACTAGGCTCTATTGAGCGGAGCATCGCCTTTTTACTATAAGAGCTGGATAACATACGTAATTAGAGAAGTGAACCAGGTTTTGTTCTGAGTAAGTAGGAAGATATGCCAAGGCTGCTTCGTAAGGATAGAAAGCATCGGTTATGAAATTGATAGACCAAGGCCGGAGGCATAGTTCCAAGCTCCGCTTTTGAAGCACAGGCTAAGGCTGAAAAAAGGGGCGTATAGGCAAGTTTCACCCGCTTATAAGCTAAAGCTAGAATCGACATGGTAGTTCGCCAGGAAGAGATGCTGACACAGACAGATAAAAGTAGTAGAAATTCCCGGCATATGATTCGACGGCCAGCTGAAGAACTACGATAGGATTCGCCCCCGGCAGAGCAACTTTGTTCAAGGCAAGACTAAAGAGGATTCCCGCCTGTAATGCTCAGATAGAGCCAGCAGATGTCTCCATCAGCTAACTCGAGACAACTTTCCGAAATTCCATCTGATCCTAAAAATAAATAAAAAAGTCAGATCCAATCGGGACGTTCGAAAATGCAAATTTTTACGGCTGAGCGCAAGGAATCTCATTGTGTCCTCACGTTTTCCCCCTAAATGATTCTCCTATAACACATACCTAATCTCTACTTTAGGTATGTTTCTTATGTTGCTTGCTTCACGGACGAATGCCTTCTTTAACGCGTCCTTTACGAGGGCGTGGGAATGCTTGCTTGATAAGTATAAATTCTTTTTTTTTCTTGAGTAGACGTCACTGGGACATCTACTGCTTGGATTCTGATCTTACTAAGTGTCCTGGGTGGAGCATTAAGGCTTTATCTTCATCCTGTTCTTGTTACAGGGATCCGTCCAATCCCAATCAAAGCTTGAAGGATGCCCATATAGAAACTCCTTACGGGGTGAAGTCCCAACCAAGCCAAGAGGCCGCATCCTAAAAACACAAACCTGTGCCAAAAGAAAGGCATTTCCGGTGGGAAAGCTCAAACTCGCGTAACAAAGGCTCGGCCAGAGATCAGGTGCTAGAAGACCGTAAGACGAGATAGTGAAAGATATCGAAATTGGATTCGCTCTTCCTTAGCCCAAGCACTAAGCGTCTTCAAACCTTCTTCCAAAGAATATATATTATGTTTCGGAAGAAAACTCATATGTATCTTGTTATGGTTCGTGCCCAATCCCCCTTATTTAGGCACATCAAACCAATCCCCTTCCCGAGATGACGCTAAGGTAGTTGGAAAGGAAGTAGGCAAGGATCGTTCGCTAGAATGAGCTTGAATAGGGCTTCTTACCGCCCTTCACTATCAATCAGCTAGAGATATGCTGCTCTAAAGACATTAGGGGAGTTTACTTTGTTCATTCGAAGGGGGATGAAGGTCGCAAGGTGGGATTGACCAACAGGAGAGATTATATGGGCTATTTGCCTTAACTGAATCAGTAGTATCAGCTACTCAATGAGAGGAGACATTCGGGCGTTCTAACTCCCGTTCTAACGCTTAATCCGTTACAGCAACTGAAAAGATATAAGAATTAAATGCGCATACAAGCTCGCTTTAGGTGGGAACTCAAGCCATTCTACTTCGGGACAATGGGAAACTAGTCTCATGGCTGCATGCTCTTCTTCCCCGATCCCGATTTCCGAGTTATATAGCCTGGATGGGAGCTGCAGTTCAAATACCTCTTATGAGTGGAGCTCCTTGTTCTATTTGAGTAGCTTGGTTTGGTTAGCAGCTTGGAGTTTAGTAATTGCCTGTAGTAAAGCCTGCAGTTATAAGGCTTTGGGGTAAGCACGCAAGCAGCATTTGATGTGGGAGTCAAGGCAAAGAAAGGGGTTTGGTAGCTAGAACCAGGGCTTTCTAAATAGACTATCCTTATAAGATCTAACTCGTCTCCTTATCCTCAAGGTATGAGATAGCTCCTTTAGTTAAGTAACTAAAGCAAGGAGAAGCGATTTGCATACTTGGGATTAGCTTATGATTTGGGAGTAGCCTGTAGCTAGATTTGGCTGTAGTTAGAGAGGGCTTGCAAAGGACAGATGTCCCAGTTAGATGACTTCAGGAGCTAATGCCACTCGACTGGTTGGAGAGAGGTGAAGCTTGCTGATTCGTTAGAGTCTGGGGGAATGCCGCTTTTTGAAAATGAAAAGAACTCATGCAGGACGTAAGTACTTCTCTGAACGTCTTTCATTTCATAATTTTTTTAATATAGGTAGAGTTGGGGCCGTGCTTTCTGAGATCCCGCTCAACCCTATCCTAAAAGGGGCTCTTGTAGAGTTTCTGCGTAGAGAAGCGGCACCCTTGGATCTCAAATTGTTCCCTGATGAAGAAAAAATATATATATATTAGGATCTAGCCCCGGGTTACTATGTCCCTCCCAAAATATTGACGTAGACTGCTACGGCCTGGATGTAGCATTCACTTTTGGGTCCATTGAAATAAAGATCTCTTAAGGCATCTAAAACAATAGGTAAGTTTTCGGTATCCCCAATCAATCATATCCAATCCTGCTGTCGAAAGCGTCATCTAATCCTGCATCCTCTGGTAAAATCAAATGTTCGACCGATGTGTCGGGTTCATTCTCAGTAGCCATACCGAAAAGGAACCAATGCCAACAGAGGAGTTACGGGCGAGCAAGGAAACCCTATGCTAAGAAGACTACTGCGACCGTGAAGGGAGGGAGGAGCCCGAATGCCCACTGGAGGATATCCTCTGGGTCTTAGTCCAATAGAACCGACGGAATAGAATGAATCGTCTCTTTTATGTGGTTAACACGGGGCCGAAAGGTTTGACGCACGTTCCTAGCTTTGCCGGAAAAAGTCTGGACCCGCTCAATCAGATAGGACAACCTACTCCTTAGTGGAACCAGACTTTGCCACTCACCTTTATCCGAATAAAGAGGTACAATATAAGGAAGAAACTGATACAACGAGTTCAGCTGAACCACCCAGATAAGCTTCTTTCATCAAGCAACACAGCCTAGCCCGAGTTCGTATTGGTCAATTTCGGGTCAGCAAGGGGGCTTTAGCCTGACGCAAGTCGTCTCCGCGGCTATACTATATCAAATAGCCTAGGGCGCTACTGTACTAGTTTTTGTCGGGTTCTTTGCTAGCCAGACACCTGTCAACCAACCATCCAGCCACTTAAAGTTCTTTCGCAAGCAAAGGAAAGTTCTTTCTCTAAATCGGGCCCGGGAGAACCATTCAAGCGCAGAGATGGCTCTGCTGCGATAGAGGATGAAGAAGAATCCGTAGGCAACTGGTCGTTACTAGAAGATGATAAAGCTGCAGGCTGCTCTTTATTATTAGAAGAGCGAGGTGCAAGTGCTGGCTGCTCAATAGAGGGCTGCGACCCCGGATTCCCTTGAGACTCTGACTCTCCCTGATGCACGGGAGACGCAGGAAAAACCACTGGTGAAGAAGATCCATAAGATGCTGATCCAATAGGCGCCTACTAAAAAAAAGGGGGAGTTGAATAACTCGTGCTCATGGAAGGTAACATGCCGGGACGGCGAAAACGAGAAGAAGGATCAAAACATCGAAAGCCTTTCTGAGCCAGAGAATTGGACGTGTGATCCCCGATGCGACTGAATGCCACCTCGGAAGATCCTGCCTCGGACCTGGACGAGGTGTGATCCATAATAGCCTTTAGCGGCGAAACGTGCCTGCTCGTAGATCAAAGAATTAAAAAGAAATTAGTGCACACATAAAAATAAGAGGAATGCTATGGGCACATACATGTGTGTCCTCTTTCTCATTATCTGGAGCTACTTCCTCCCGCATACTGATTTCCCCGCAAGTCTTCAATCAAGTCCTAGACTCAGTCTTTCAACGATCCATTTGAGTCACAACCCTCTTTCCTTCTTTATTCGAGAGTCATTTCCCTTAGTGACTCTAGAATTCCATCAACCAGATCTTCACTTATGTTATTTTTTGTTGTGACATTTTGTTACAACGAATGGAGTGAAGGCATTAGCTTACTCTAAAGTAGTGTGGATAAGCAAATGTAGATTTTGTGTGCACAAGCGTCTGTCCCTTCTTTTGTTCTGGTCTTCGCTTGTCTTAGTACTTATTCCGACATGTGAGTAGAAGCGCTGTGCATTCGCTTTCCACTTACTTCAACAAAAAAAAAGCGGAGCGGTAAGGGTTGAAGAGCTATAGCTAGCAGAGGCACTCATAGTGATAGTTCAAGAGCTCAAGTTTACCAGTTGAAGCGCTTGATTTCCCATTTGATGATGTGATTCATAACCAAATGACCCACCCGCGCTGCTTGCCTGCTTGTTCTGCTCTCGCTTACACATCTACTTAGCAAGTCTACTTAGCTTCGTTGCCTGCTCTCCGGGGAAAGCTTTCATGTAATAAACAGGTAACGCTCCGGATAGTTAGGTTCTCTATATTATTATAGCTACCAAAGAACTAGAACATCACTCACTACAGGCAAATAGGAAAAAAAAGCCAGCCTACGCTTTAGCTAATGAGGCAGGCAAGCAGCCTAGTGTTCCAAAGCTACAAGGGAGTTCGCATCTCGTTATGATAACGGCTTCTGCTCAAGGTAAGCTATGTCGCCCTGGTTCACCAATTCAGTCGTACGTGGCTTGGCATCGGTGTGTACATCTAGGTCCGGTCCTTACTTCGGTCAATAATGAAAAAATTCAAAAGAAAAGGATCGGACTCCTCGATCAGAGAACCTGCGTATGGGTGAAGCAATGCTGGCCCCTTTTCAAGGAAATGGGAAGATTAGAAATCTATCATTGGTCTTTTTTTTTGTTTAATTTAATCGAGTTTGTCTTTTGAAGGAGATTGCCGCTAGCCTCGCTTTCACTTTAGAACCTCTATGTCTAGAATAGAGAGATTACTCGGCCGTATCAAAGCGGGTAGTTGCTTATCTAGTTGCTACGGCTCAGCTGGCCTTAGGACCCAAAGCTGCATTCAAAGAAAGGGCAAGTCCTTCTGGCTTTACTTCGGGATGGACAAAGAACGAAAACTTATATTAAAGAAAATTAAGTAGCCGAAAGATCGGGAAGGAGGTCAAGCAGGGCTTCTTCAATCAACCTTGGGGAGTTCTTCTTAAGCTATGTCCGCTGACGAAGTTGGGGAGCTTGGCCAGGGTTGCTTGATGTGGCTTTCGAGGCCCTATGTCATTCTTTGAGGAGTACAGTCATCTCAGCATTGGGACTTTACCGAACGAATAATGGATTCGCATAGTACGTAGTCCCAGTCTCACCCGGTCCGCTTCGAGATCAGTTCAATCAGCGGCTAAGTACGCTTAAGTACTCACTTACGCTCCGCGATAAGCATGCGAGTCAATTCGCCCCTTGACCACTTCTGTTGAAAAAAAGCGATGAAAATTCAGCAGAAAATGTCGTAAGCAGTGAAACTTCATTTTTGAAAGGCCGTCGAAAGGCATATTTCGCCTTCCAGAATGAATAGCGATGATCGAGTTCTTGCCTTTCATTGGGTTTCGTTTCATCTGGTCACTGAATGAAATAAAGTTAGTGTTCCGTAAGTGAAAGAAATTGATTGACTCATATTCCCCGCCCTTCCTAACGAGACCAACTCGTGTGTAAACGACCATCTCGAAGGCGGGCCAGCAAGCCGGTTACAGTGGGAGAGCAAAGCAGACCAACTAACGAAACAATCCATACGGAGAGAGCGAAGCAGGCTACCTGACCAAAACAAACAGAGCTTCCCTAACCAGAAAGAAGATCGAGGCAGGCGTATACAGCTTTGCATCAACGGGAAGAACGACACACCATAATCTCGCTTTAACAGGACAGTTAGTCCTGCCTTGCTTTAATAGGACTCATAATAACGAAAAAGGCTTAGGAGGCAAAATTCCTCCTTTCTTCTACCTCACTCCTTTTTTACATATCTCACTTTTCGCGCGATTGCTTAGCTTTCTATCTATCTATAGATTACTTTACCTCTGTTCCTATTATATTGTTCTCCCTCCCTTCTATCCCTTTCTTTCTGCTTTCACCCTAGGGAAAAATGAGAGCTTCAAGCCAAAGATGCTACTGCTGCTAAATCAGCCAATGGAATGCAACCTTACCAGGCCGTTTTCAATCTTCCAAGACAGAGAAAGAGAGAATAATATCGAATGCCATCACTTACTCACTTACGGAAAGAGAGAAGACAGTGGGACCATTCGAAGAAAGGGGGAGAAGGACCACTTAGCAAGCTATCAGGCTGATTGCATTGTTTAAGTGAACGTGAACTAGACTCCGACAGAGCGGGTAAGCAAGCTACGCACCTTCTTTGACTTAAAAGCCAAGTAAAGTAAGGCAAGTTGCTCTTCTTGAATGAAAGAAAGGATAGGAAGAGAATAGAAGAGAATGAGAGACTGAACACAAAGGCAATCTAGACCAAGAGGCTGGACCAAGAAGCTCGTGCTAGAAGTGCCGCCCAATAGCCAGTTGCCTGGCTTAGATTCCGGAATAGGCACTCTGAAATCTAGACCTTTCTCTGCTATGAGATCATACAGTTTCCACAGCAGTCCAAAACGGACTAGCTCAGGATCAACTGAAGTGACTCGCCAATCGCGATTAACGACTGGAGCATCGAAGAAGTCTTGGTCTTGGATGGTAACCGTCGGACTCCATGCAATCACGTAGTACCATCGACAGTAGGTGAGCCATTGTCTGACCCATGATCGAAGAAGAGTTCTTGAAAGAAATCTTCAGCCTTAATAACTTCACTAGGAAGCACCTTGAGTTCCTTAGGGAACATCTCCTTCCTCAAATAATCTATGAGCACACCGCGAAGGTATGGATTCAAAGGTCGACCGCGACGAGTGTACATACTAAACAGCCTCTCGAGGCGAAGCGGTCGAGTGTGCTGCAGTCGCGAAAGAGTTCTATATCCGGCTCCACCGATTCGACAAAGAGTTGAAAATCTCTTGATCAGATAAGACATACAGATTGAATCAATCCGTATGGGTGGAAAGGGTTCATAAGAGCCCGGATTGATATGGGAGATAAATCCACACTCAATCCTCGAATGTGGAACCGCTTTGCAAACTCAGCTGCACCACTCTCAGAAATTAAGTCTTTTTGATGACTAATCTTCACCCCTAAGTTCTGAAGAGCTTTCTCGTACTCCTGAGCTACCGTCTGGTCCGCGATGACAACATCATCACCGAGCACTGCGTACCGATCAAGTACCGGTCCGGATAAACCTGCTCCTCGCACCACCAAATCACTAAGTGATGAGTTAGTGCGAAGAGGGGTCAAGAAGAGTAGTATCCCAAGGTCGGCCAACAGGTATAACTTTTAGGTATTCATCTAAAGCAGTAAAGGAGCGAAACCATTCTCAGAAGGCGCAGAATAACTTCCTCGAAAAGGCAGAGGTTCGTAGGATTGATCTTCTTCCACCAGCCCATAGGTTGCCCAATGGCGAGTGTAGCCTATGATAGCTTTTAGTGGAGATCCTCAAGGCTAGAGGCACTGCACAGCTTAAACAGTTCTTTGACTAGGGGGGCTCATTTGAGAGGCTAGGCTAAAAACCATGTCTATAACTAAGAAGTCGTAACCCCTGAGCCCTTTAAAGGGCTGGCTCAATATAGTCTAGGTGAAATCCCTATTAGCCTCCAACTCCAAGTCAAGTTCTTCACTCAAATCCTTACGCCGAAGACCAATAGCAGCGGACCCACGTACCTCTCGCTTCGCTCGAGCTGCTTCGCTCCTTTCTTTCTTACTTTCATGGGTTGGTTTGGCCTCTTTCCTTCCTTTGAAAGAGATCCCAGGTGCAGTGCCTATTCACTCTGAATCTGATCTTGCACTTTCAGACCGGTCCTTTAGCGCTTAGTTAGTCTAGTCTTTGAGCGAGATCCAATGACTCCGGTTCGTGATCTTCTATCTATAAGATAGACCAAAGTTGAATGCTGACTGACTCAGGGCAAGGCTAAGCGAACTGGGCAACTTTCACTGGTTTCATTTCCGAACAGAACTTCAACTCCCTTGAAAGGGGCTAAATCAAGGCAAGAGTGCTTTCTCGAGGGGTTAGATCCAGGTATGATCTTGCCAAAAGGGGTGTTTACGCTTCACGCCCTACTTTAGATTACTTTCCTTTCCATGGTATAGCTAACCCCTTATTATACGCATCTATTGGGCAAAGAAGCATCGCATTCCTTCCTCCACTCTTTTCTCCTTCCTTCGTTCCGAGCCATCTAGAGATCCAGTTTCCGTTGCTGTCCCTCGCTTTCTAAGTCCATCTCTTAGGACTTCTGTTACATCCCTTGGGCTAGAGTACTTTTGGTAAGAATATCCTTTCTTTCGTAATTGGGGTAACTGCTGGCGTACAAAGACTCCTTCCTCTCTTCTCATACTAACTATATCTTTTTTACTCCCTAGGTGGCTTCAATTCAATAAGCAAGGCCTCTAGATCGCATTTAAATAGAAAAAAAGAATCGCTCTTTGCTAATAGACTGGACTGGCTTAGAATCAATGCTTTGACCACTAATGCCGAATCCAAGACCTCTTGCCGATTCCCAGACCTGGTTCACGCAGTCAAGCAGCAAAGCTCTCTTTCTCTTCGGGAGCTTTCGTAACGGCTATAAAGAATGGATCTTTCTCCTCGCGAAGGCTATTGGGATCGATCCCTTCAACCCTGCTTGGCATGGAAGGTCGCAAGAGAAAAGATAAACTATTCTTGTTAGCAGCTTTTTCAACCTCCCCGAGGTAAGGAAGTCAAGCAACCAATAACTTTTTACCTACTATGCCTTTCACCGGGTGAGCAAAAAGCGGTTACCTTTTGCCCGGTCTTCCTTCCTTATTATTGATAACGCACAGGGAAAGCATCATCCCTAGAAGCACATTCAACCATGAAACAGAGTGCGACTTGAGCAATCAAAGCTACCCCCTCTTCCACTGCTGACTACGAACAGTTGACAGCTAATGATTCTGCCCTAGCTTTACTAATATAATATTAATTAAGGGCTTTATCAATAACCTATTTTAGAACTGAAAATACAACTCATTCTATCACTATTACGAATAATAGTTGAAAGAAGTCATGCTCTACCTATTCTACCAAGAAGAGATGCCAAATCGTCTTCCCCCTTTGATGGACATTCAAAAGGATCTGCTAGGCTGTCTTACATGTCCCCAAAAGCAAAAGGGCTCCTTTCCTTCCCCATGTGGCAGAAGTTTACACACAGGGGGGGGCCAACAACCTCGACCTCAGTATGAAAAGCATCTAGGAATCGACGGTGGTCAATCTTCCTTCTTCTTTGGCATCTCGACTGGGGAGCATGAAAACAAGACTGGAAGAGGGCGAAGGTATCAACGTCCTTAGCCCGCATTGATCAATATCAATAAGAATAGCAGTCGTATAGGTATAGGTTAGCGCTTCCTTGCTTGCATCCGAAGTAGCGATTCCCTTCTTCGCTCAGGAAAGTAAGAAGGAAAGGCATAAAGCAAGTACTGCGAACCACCAGACAGAAAATCCAATCATGGCGCAAAGCACTAAAACAAAGCGTATGTCCCCCCCAGTACGAGTATATGATTGCGTCTTCCAAGCTAACGGACTTTACTCGTGAGGTATTTCGGTTAATATCTGCTAATCCCGGCTCGGATCTCTGCTCCTCGTCTTCCTTCATCTATTTTGAGGGGCAGTTTCCTTTTATTTGCCCCATAAGCTTCCCAGGGACAAAACGGAGGGCTGACCATGATCTCTCCAAGCCACTAGTTTCTAGAATCAAAGTCGATGGAGATGCTCTACCTGTCGAATACGAAGGCCTCCCAACAATCTGCTACCACTGTGGCCGCTATGGCCATCTTGAAGAAGGTTGCCCACAGAAGGTGCAGGTTAGCATGCCGGCAACAGAAAGGCCTGCTGCAATGGATACATCCGCCCCTGCGGAGGAAGCGAAGTACGGCCCCTGGATGCAAGTCCAGAGGCGAGGTGGGAGAAATGCTCGAATTACGAAAACGCAGGTAGAGGACAGTACGGCCCCAATAGGGAGAGGCGGCACGAGGTTTGACTTACTAGCTACCTCGGATGAACAAAGACAAGAGCTGGTAAGGGAGCCTGCACCTCACACAGGAGTCACTGTCTCCTCAAAGCAACCCTCTGAAACCCCTAAGAAAAAAAGGGAAGGAAGTCAGCGACCAAAGGACAATGCAAAGTAGAAGCAAGAAGAGCTCTGCAGACGTTACATCGTACAAGCCAGGCCAAATAAGGAAGTCACCCCTGTGCAAAAGCAATCAAAGGCAGCCACCGCCGCAGCACCAAAAGACACTATCTTCGAGTCAAGTGCCTACAAGATCTCCCAGGCTCACACGACTCTTGATGGCGCGAAAGACTCAGCCGTCTCGGTATCCAACACAAGAGTAGCCCTAAAGCCAGTAGATGGGCCAGGATCAGACACGACTAAAAAGCCCACTGGGAAGACAACTTTGCAAGCCCAATCAGGAAAAGAGAATTTGTTACCAAAGCCACCAGATAAGGGGCCGGTCAAATCAGGAGTCAAACTGAAGCAGAGTATACTGATCAAAAGCTTCAGGCCCAAAGCAAATGAGCCTCTTGGTGGACCCTCGACAAAGTTGAAAGAGGCCGTCACAGAAGCTCTTAATAGGGCCCAGAGTGATGCGGATGATGATTCTATCCAAGACATGCAAGAAGATGAACCTAGACCCGACTGCTCCGACCCGGAGCACTAATCCCCCCCTCTCCTAGTACCCATGAAGAAATCCATTCTTGTATGGAATAGCCAAGGAGCCGCCTCAAGTCTGTTTCATCGCCTTTTGAAATCCTTCAACCAAGGATATAGGCCAGACATCGTTGTCATAGTTGAACCTCGAATCTCTGGGGTGAATGCAGACAAAGTAATAAAGAAGATCGGCATGGCACGCTCTCACCGTGTCGAGTCTAATGGGTTTTCAGGTGGAATTTGGATGCTGTGGTCTGATGGTGTGGAGATCGAAATTCTGAGCAAGCACCGCCAGTTTATTAACACTTCAATAAATTGGGGGGTCAAAGAGAAAAGTTCTACTTTACGGCAGTTTATGGCTGCCCGAACTCTACCCTGCGGGAACATCTCTGGAGAGATCTCTCATCCATTATGGAATATAGTGTTGATCCCTGGCTACTCGCGGGGACTTCAATGCCACCCTGACTATGGAAGACAGGAATAGCAGATCACGAAGAAGCAATATGGGCTGTCCCTCTTTTGTAATTTTGTCCACAACAACGCCCTCCTTGATCTGGGCTTTCTTGGGCCAAAGTACACTTGGAAAAGGGGGCTCACTTTCGCAAGATTGGACCGTGCCTTGTCTAATATTGCTTGGGCCAACACCTTCCAAACTCGACTGTCCGCCACCTTCCCATGATCCAATCGGATCATAGACCACTTTGGATAAGACTGGACCACGATCAAGGCCCACGCCATACAAAGAGGCCCTTCCAATTCCTTGCCCCATGGATCACCCATCCACAATTGAATCAGGTTGTCAAAGATAGTTGGGCCAACAATAGAAGCCTGGTTGAAAATATCCGCAACTTCACCTCATCTATTCAAGCCTGGAATTATGAGGTTTTTGGGCATATTATTCACAGGAAAGGCCGCCTCAGGGCGAGACTTTCTGGCATTGAGGAAGCGTTAGAAAGGAAGCCCTCATGTCAGAGGCTTCTCGACCTTGAACGTGAACTCAAGGCAGAATATGAGGAGGTCTGCCTTCAAGAAGAGTGACTATGGATGCAGAAGTCCCGGAGCAACTGGATTTGTCTTGGAGATCGTAATAATTCCTACTACCACAACAGACCTCTGATCCGCCGTAGAAGGAATCGTATTCCTTCCCTCAAAGATGATGAGGGCGTCTGGCATTTTGAGGAGGAAAATGTTCGAAGCATAGCCAATTGCTATTTCCAGAAGCTCTATTCTGGTGACTTCGTGCCTTACAAAATCACTGGTAAGTTCCCCAGTATACCAGATGATTTAATGACTCAGCTCAGAAAGCTGCAAAGGGATTTTCTTTGGGGTAATTCTTCTGAAAGGAGGAAGGCTCTGTTCGAGATGAAGCCCCTCAAGGCGCCTGGCGCTGACGGCATACATGCCCCTCTTCTTCCAAAACCAGTGGGAAAGAGTTGGAGACTCGATCTTTGATATGGTCAAATCAGTCTTTGATGGGGGGGACCTTGATCCAGAGCTCAACAGAACTCTCATTACTCTTGTCCCCCAAAGTCCAGCAGCCACAGACAATCAAGGAATTTCGCCCAATCAGTCTATGCTCTGTTTTATACAAGGTGATTACTAAAATGGTCTCTAACAGATTGAAGCTCAT
>JAIUCV010002259.1:0-49476 GCA_026724425.1 Erythrophleum ivorense | reverse complement strand
TTTAGTTAGATTATTATTCTATTAGCTATCATATATTTAAAATTGTTCTTTGACCATACAGACATTCATTTCCTCTTGAGCATTTCTCTATTATAATGGCTTTCTAAATTCTTTTTGTAATCAATCCAGGGACCGAACCTAATATTATACAGGAGTTTTATGTTCCAATGTTACAAATTGGTTTGATTTTTAATTGCAGATGAATTTCTTTTCTATTCCTCTTTGTTTTCATGTTAATTTTGATTATATCAGTTGAATATTTGAATTGCATGTTTACTGGTTTGTTTGCATTATTTGAGGATTATATTTCAATCAATCGATTGGTTAATCAAATGAATATATTTTATCATTTACATTAGAGATTTCTATGTGATTGTCCTATTATGTTTGAATTGGTTCAGTATTGTTCCATAGGTCTGGTGTGTTTGCATTAGGATTAATAATCATAACCAATCATAATCTTAAGCAATAGCTTAGGAACATTAGATATAATTAATTAGGAGATTAAAATCAAATCAAAGGAATTTTTAGATTATGAAGAAGGTAAGATATTTGTCACACCCCAAATTTTAAGTACACATGCGCTGAAACGGAATTATATAGAGGAAATACTTATGGCATTCGTTTGAATCATATGAAACATATGAGTTTTTCTTTAGAGGACATTTGTAGAAATTTCGGCAGAGTCTCCTCTATAACGTAGACCTCCCGAAATTTCTACAAACGCTCAGACAGTACAATATAGCCCGAAAGGGCGCAATCAGACCAAAAGAAAACATCTGGGGTGTGGGGATATCCTAACAATGATTCAGTGGAGCAAGCTTTACAAGGTTTTACAAAGTTCCAAACAAAATATATATATAATCACAATACACCCACAGGAGCTCCGCCGGCTCGCCAAAGAATGTCTCTAAAGGTCAGCCACTAGAAGGTTGCTGGGGGCAGACTAGAATCCCTACTGCTCTCTGAAAAATATATATATACAAAAAAAATGAGTCGAATACTCAGTGAATAAGCACACCGACCCTTTTTAAAATAAATATAAGTCAAATAGGTTTACACATATATATTTACAGATATAGACCATATGAAACAGATTTTAAACCGACTCTTTTTCAAAATACACCGAACGCATCTAAACAGAACCAATCGGAACACAGACGCAGAGCACACAGCTCGCGGGGAAAATCACTACAGATGCAAAGCTTTCAGCTTGCGAAAATACAATAACTCCGCGTGTGGTGGCCTGCACACGGGGCTAGCACCACCCCTGCTAGCTGAGGTTCAGATCATGGTGCACCAGGGCTAACATCTACTGCTGTTAGCTACAGGGTTCTGAGCAGATAACTCCATAAATTTTCCAAATAGCATTTCAGACAAAGTATGTTCAGATCAGTTTCACAGTAGGATTTCCAACTAACTCAACATCCGTAAACTTGCAAAATCCCCGATTTAAATCAAATTTTGGTAAATATGCTTATGACTACATTTTTGAAATATATGTCTCCATAAATAGAGAATCAAATTCTTAAAACACTGCAAGGAAACTTAAGAACAGAAATAAGAATTTCCAGAGTCTTTGGTCCGTGTTACTTACTCACCTTCCAAGAATTTATAGAGATCCCCTGACCCGTTCCTCGGCTACACCTCAACCTTCAGAATCTCCTACAATACCCATTCACCCCAATTAATTTCATACAGAACTCGGACTTATCAAAATTTAATATTTAATCCTCTACTAATTTTACGCCTTCCTTCCATATGCGTACAGTATGTTTCTCATACATATTTTGTACCTCCACTTCCTTGGTTCCATTTAAGAGCTAAACCCAATTTCAAAAATTAAAAGAAATGCCTACCATCTTTAATCAGAAAATTTATTCTAATTTAAAAATTAAGAAAGGAGCACAGGGGGTTTTGGTCCTTAATTAAAATGGTATATATCTATATATATATATGTACAATTTTTGGGGGGTTACTGTACCAAAAATGCATGTATAATTTAGCATGAAAGCATTTGAGATTACTCCAACCGAAATTAGCTTCCTTCAGTAATTTTTTTCCTATGCTAAGCTTAGCTAGCTAACCACACCCAACACATGCAAAACTCGTGCAAAACAGGGAAGAAAATGCTTGGAAAAATTGACCAGAAAGTCAATACATACTTCGAAAATTCCAGGCTTAATTTCTATGCAACGTTGCTCTCTTCCTTCACACGCATAGTCCTGAAGCTCCGCTTGAACAGAGAGCAGAAGGCTGTACAGAAAAGAAAACACAGCAGGTCATATGGCGTGAAGAAGGAGAAGGAAGATGAACCCAACCAAAAAAATCTGTGTAGCAGAAATTCGGACCTGAAGAATCAGTTTTTTTCTGGCTTGGTTTCACCAAAAATCCAGCAGCAAAACAGAACAAATTTCAAGGAGCAAATGGAACAAAACCAACGCTGAATAGGTGTATATGGGAGGCGCTGCACAGAGGTATGCAGGTGGTGCTGAACAGAGGAAGAAATGGAATTTTTCTGGTTTGCTCTCACCCAAAACAGCAGCAAAACTGAACAAAATTCAAGGAGAAGCTGCAGCTGAAATTTTGAACAACATTAGCGCTGGAACAGGGCAGCAGAAACGCTGAACAGAGGAGGAAGATTTCAGTGTTTATGCAGCCATACCATTCATCCAGCAAAGAGCCTCCGTACGACTGGATGAAGTAGCAGTTCTGGAGCAGGTTTACAGCATGAAGAAACAGCCACAGCAACTCGAAGAAACCAAGAAGCCAACGTCCAAAAACAGAGGATGAAAAATGGCGGTGCTGTGATGCTGCGCTGGAGGATAGACGCTGCAGAAATTAGAGGAGGAAATGACCAAAACAAACCAGCTGAAAGTGATTAAAATGAAGGGTAAATATGTAAGTTGCAGAAGGACAAAACTCCATACGTGGCGGCTGCTAAATTAACATGGAAAAGTCAACTTCATGCATCACGTAGCTTCCTTTTTCTGCATGCAGCACGTCATTTTTTTTTTCTTCCCTTCCTGCATTCGCGTCGGGGTCTCACAATATTAGGGAAGGAATCTCATATTGGTTACATTTCGACGAATTGTTTCATAATCTATTCAGTTGTTGATTTTTCATTATTAATTAGTCATTTAGTTCTATATACAATCCCTCCTAGTTCTTGAATAAATTTTGTTTTTGTGAATTCTAAAACAAATTGATTTGATCAAAAGCTACTTAAGAGACAACATGATGGACACTCTATTGCAAACTATTGAATTATTACTTATTTTGATCGATTCAATAGCTGCGAGTAAAATTTTATTTACCATACATCATTAGATTAATTAAAGGTGCATTGACTCAATTCACAGCGAGTTTACACTCACTAATTTCATCTAATTAGCCTTTTCAAGTAATCAGCCTAGTTATCTTATAATTGACTCATATTACAGATGTCTAATTGTCAATAACTAAATTAAATACAATAATTAGGAAATCAAAAGCATTAAGCACATGTAACTACACCACAATCAACATACCATCTCAAGAAATCATCATTAAAATTGATGTATCAACAATTAATCATATTAATCCAAAAAATTAAACAAGAAAGTATAAGATACTAATCAAAACCTTAAGTAAAGCTATAAGAAATTAAAAGAAGAATGAAGATAATCACTTAAGACAAATGCCTTGAGTGTTTGACAAAAGAAATGGAGGATAGAGAATATTGATGCACAAACCCCTTCGTCTTTATCCTTTCCTTCCTCCTTGAGCTCCCAAAAGTCTGAGAAAAATGAGCAAGTGACTAAAAATCATGCTTAGAAGTTATTTGTAAAAGTGTCTTGGCACTACTCATTGCGACTAGATAGATCTAGGTCACAATGAGTAGTGATCAGATCTTTTTTTTCATTTTCAATTGTTCATCGTGACCAAATTCTTTTCGTCACAATGAGCTTTAATAATTCTTTTTTCCATCATGACAAATCGCGATACCAAATTTTGCCTTTGTATCAAAAAATGTGATAAGTTGTAAATATGGCATTAGAGCTCTTTTAGATTTGTCTCTTAGGCCTAAAAACTTTATATCCTGTGCTTTTAAGACCCTGCAACCATAAAATACAAAGTAAATTAATTAAAATGCAATTTAAACTCAATTAAAAAATAAACATGTCCTAATTATTCCCAATTAGAAAAATTAACAAAGACTTTCATATACAAATCATCAACCATAATTTTAACCACAATCACTTAGAAATCAAAGTTAACACAAAGAATTGAAAATTGTTCAATTATGTCCTAACGTTAGGGATTTTAATCAAGTAATCCTCTAATTGCAGTATCAATCTATAAACTTAAAATATAGGAAAAATTAGTGTAAAAGAGACTAAAAGTACTCAAAAAGCTATGATAAGCCCCTATAAAGAAAACATTAAAGACAAAATTAAAGAAAGCTCCACAACCACAAGTATGAAAAGTCATCCCTCTCATAATCCATTACTGTTAGGTTCACTAGCTTCTCTTTACCTATTGTGCCTCCATTTCCTAGTGACAAGTAGTCATGTGTCGCCTCCCTCCAAATATAATTTTTAAAGTATAATTTTCTTTCGCAATTAAATTTTTTAAAATATAATTTTTACTTGGAGTAATTCTGCCTATGACGAGCCTTGAGGCAAATTATTTTTCATAGTCGGCCCCAAGCCCAGAAAAAAGATGATGGTTGTGTTAAGCAATCAACAACCAACGTAAAATTTTGTCGAATATTTATGACATGGACAATCAATGTATTAAACGTAATGCTAGGGCGTTGCTCGAAAGTAACGCACTGTATAGCTCGAGTACAGTGACAAATGAGCAAGAGCTACTACATCGTCGCCTGAGTGTAGTGAAAAATAAGCAAGGGCTTCCACATTTTCGTGAATGAATATGGGTAAAGAAATTAGTTCACGAGAGTAGGATTCGTTTTGGGACTTGGAATATAGGTACACTTACGGGTAAGTCAATGAAAATAGTAGATACCATGATTAGAAGGAAGATTAATTTTATGTGTTTACAAGAAACTAAATGGGTAGGAAAAAAGCGAAAGAATTAGAAACTTCGAGTTTTAAACTTTGGTACATTGGGAAGGCTAAATCTAGAAATAGAGTGGGTATAATGGTAGATAAGTTTTGAAAAAATGTTATAGTGGATGTAAAAAGCTTAGGAGATAGAATCATTGTATTAAAGTTAGTAGTGAAAAAGGAAATCTTTAATGTTATTAGCGCCTATGCACCACAAGTAGGATTAGAAGAAGATCACAAAGTAAAGTTTTGAGAGGATTTAGAATGTTTAGTTTAGGAAATACCATTAAGAGAAAAGATTTTTCTAGGAAGGGATCTAAATGGTCATGTGAGAAGTGTATCTTCAGGTTACGAAGGTATTCATGAAGGACATGGCATAAGGGAACTAAATGCAGAGGGTAAAACTATTCTAGACTTTTCATTGATGTTCGATCTCATATTAGCTAACACTTGTTTTAGAAAGCATGAGGAACATCTTATCACGTATAAAAGTGGAAGAGTATGTTCTCAAATTGATTTCTTTCTTATAAGGAAATCAGATAGAAAACTTTGTATGGATTGCAAAGTTATACCTAGAGAGAGTTTAACTACTCAATATAGAGTTTTGGTTATGGATGTACGAGTTAGGAGGAGAGTAAAAAGCAAAGACGAAAATAGGGTGTTAAGAACTAAGTGGTGGCAACTAAAGGGGAATAAAGAAAAGAATGTGCAGAGTGGAATGGCTAAAGATATTAGGAAAGTGGCAAAGAAAATATTAGGTGAATCAAAAGGTTTTGGACCTAGAGATAAAGAATCCTGGTGGTGGGATGCAAGCGTGCAAGATAAGGTTAAAGTAAAGAGGGATATTATAAAGTGTGATCATTATGTAAGAGTAATGAAAATTAGGAGAAATATAAAGTAGCTAAGAAAGACACTAAGAAGACAGTAAGCGAAGCAAGAATGAAAGCATTCAATGGGTTATACCAATTTTTAGGTAGTAAAGTTGGAGAAAGAAATATTTACAAGTTAGCTAAAAGTAGGGAAAGAAAGACAAGAGACGTGGACCAAGTAAAATGCATTAAGGATGAAGAAGGGAAAGTCTTGGTCATGGAACGAGATATTAGAGAATGGTGGAAGAGTTATTTTCATAAACTTTTTAATGAAGGTCACGAGATTTCATTGCAATCGGATAGATTAGACACTAAAGAAGAGGATCAAAATTATACCTTTTATCTTAAGATTTGTGAGATAGAGGTAAAAAAAAGCATTAAAGCGGATAGAAAGTGGCAGAGCAGTTGGACCGGATAATATACCTATTGAAGTATGGAAGGGTTTAGGAGTGAAAGGTATAAGTTAGCTTACAAAGTTATTTAATGAAATTATGATATTTAAGAAAATACCAGATGAGTAGAGGAGAAGTTCTTTAATTCCTATTTATAAGAGTAAGGGGGACATTCAAAATTGTGCAAATTAAAGAGGAATTAAGCTCATAAGCCACACTATGAAATTATGAAAAAGAGTAATTGAGTGACGATTAAGGAAAGAGACCCAAGTTATGGAGAATCAATTTAGTTTTATGCTATGAAGGTCAACTATGGAAGCAATATATTTGTTGCGAAGATTAATGGAGAGATATCAAGAGAATCAAAGAGATTTACACATGGTGTTTATCGATTTAGAAAAAGCATATGATAGAGTACCAAGAGAGGTTCTATAGAAGGTTTTGGAGAAAAAAGGAGTTCGTATAGCTTATATTCGAGCAATACAAGATATGTATGATGAGGCTACAACTAGGGTAGTAACAAAAGGTGGACCTACAGAAGATTTTTTGATAACTATTTATTTATATCAAGGGTCAACTTAGAGCCCTTATCTTTTTACTCTAGTATTGGATGTGCTTCCTGAACATATCCAAGAGCCAGTGCCACGGTGTATGCTTTTTGCAGACGATATTGTCTTAGTTGGAGAATCGAGAATGGAAATGAATGAGAAGTTGGAGAGGTAGAGATTAGCTTTGAAAACTCATGGATTTTGTTTAAGTAGACGTAAAACGGAGTATATGGAGTGTAAGTTTAGTAAGAGATACACCACTTCTAGCACAGAAGTGAAAATTAGAAAACATATTATGCCACAAGTTATACGATTTAAATATCTTGGATCTGTCATACAACATAACAAGAAAATAGAAGAAGACATAACACATAAGATTCAAGCGGGGTGGATGAAATGGAGGAGTGCTTCGGGTGTTATTTGTGATAGAAAAGTACCACTCAAACTTAAGGGTAAATTCTACTGTACAGTTATAAGATATGCAATGTTATATGAAACTAAGTGTTAGGCAATAAAAAGTCAACAACAAGAGAATAAATTCAATGTTGCAGAGATGAGAATGTTGCGTTGGATGAGTGGACACACTAGACGAGATCGGATTAGAAATAAATACATTAGAGAGAAGGTAGAAGTCACACCTATTGTGGAAAAGATTGTAGAAACAAGACTTAGATGGTTCAGTCATGTCGGGAGGAGACCTATAGAAGCCCAGTTAGGAGAGTAGATGAGATAGAGAATAGTCCAATAATTAGAGGTAGAGGAAGACTAAGAAAAACTATAGGAAAAATTATTAAGAGAGATTTAGATTTAAATGGTTTGTCTAAAAATATGATTTGCAATAGGTGTTTATGGCGTCAATTGATCCATGTAGCCGACCCCACTTAGTGGGAAAAGGCTTTGTTATTGTTGTTGTTTTTGTATAATTTTTACTTGGAATGGAGTAGCAAGTGGCATGAAGCATGTGAAGATGCATGCTTATGCAGTCATTGCTCACCTATTAAACAATATTAGTAAGTGGGATGCCGAGTGGTCTAATGTTGAAAATGACATTAGATGCTTTGATTCTAATGCTAAGGGTTTCCCTTTTGCTCACTATGGCCTGTCCACTATTTTTTTTAATCTTGCTATATTTCTTCTTAACCTATATTGGATATTTGGATTTTAATCATTGGCCTTATTAATAGATCAAATATCTTCAACCATAGTCTAAAGCCAAAGATCCAAGTTACTAGTGATATGGAATTAGGCCCAAACTCACTTATTCGATTTCTTTTCTTTTGCTCTACTTTTCACATTGAAAAAAAAAAGAAAATTTGTGTAGGGAGGAGTGAGTAGGGAGAACATATTTTATTGTTTTATCTAAGAAGTCTGAGTTAAATTTGGAGAGAAATGATACCTAGGATCTATCAAAAGATTCATATCAGCATTTTTTGTCAAATATTCAATGGTATTAGGAAAAAACAAAGGATTGAAACATTATCTTAAATTAAGAGATTTAATGGAAAAAAATTTTAAGAGACTAAATTGAAACTAAGGTCAAAATTATGGGATGAAACTAAGGTTTTTGCCTCAAACTCTCTATTTGGATAGTAATAAAAAAGTCAATGTTGAGTCCAAATGTCACACCATATCTATATAGGTTTCAACTTAGGGTACAATTGGCTTATAATATTTATTTTCACTAAAATGGCACTTTGAGCAACAGAAATCTGTGTCACTACAAGCTAAACTAATGCATTTTTGATCAAATGGACCATGTGAGGAATGTAAGCTTACCTAAATTCTTTTTCATCTATAACAAGCACATTCATATTAGAAACATCATAATTCATGGCTTACATCCTAGCTTTTGAACTATACATCACAAATTCCATAAGTTGCTCTTTGGTTTCAGCATCCATTTTTTGATATGAACTTTAGGAATTCATAGCTAATTTTTTAAAAATCCAAATTATGCAAATGATAGCTTTCTGGAAAGCTCTAGATGTCAACTAATTACTAAAAATAATTCTAAGTCAAAACAATAGTATTTAACCCATTGAAATTAATAGAACAATACACTGGTTGTACTCTCAGATTGTTGTAGACCTTGATTTTTAAAAATTCGTATCTCCCTCTATAGAGTTTCAAATGGGGTGCTCTCAATGGCTATGGAAATCTTAAGATGAGACCTAATTTCTGTAAAAATTTCAAGGGCATATAAGTTCATTTGACTAACAAAATCCATTGCATATCAAAGGCTACTATAGTATTTGGACACCATCAGACTTCTAAATTCAAAAAATCATAACTCTCTCTATACAACTCCTTTTCATGCAAACTAGGTGGCCCTAGAAAGCTTATAATGCTAGCTATATGCTTGTAAAAACTTGTAAGTATTGGACTTCATTTGGCCCCTAAATGAGATAGAAATACAAATTGACCATATGAATAGTTTGAGACAATTTTGCATAATTTGGCCAACTTTAAAAATTTATAATAAATTCTCTAGAGTTTTAAATTAGATTATCTTTAACTCTATAAAAAACTCTAGATAACACCTATAATTTTGCCAAATTTCATGCAAATATTCATCCATTTGATCTATTTGTGGTTCAGGTCAAGAATATGGTCATTTTGGGGACCAAAGTGGTGCAAAAGGGTGTCAAATGACCTTCCAACCAAACTATAACCAATTGAGCATGCCCAAAGGCATGAATACAAGATAGGGAAGCATCCTAAATGGTACAAATAATCATACATCTCAAAATCACTATTCCACATGGACTTATACACTTATACAACTGAGCTTAAAGGTGGCAAAAATACACATTCTCATTCATTTGAGCTCAAATATGATTCGTATATCATATATACATACATTTACATTTGAGACCTCATTTTCATCTCATGTTCATCATATAATTACCTACTTTGACATCAAAATGCACATAAACCTATTCTAATGGCAAAGTGCCATCTCTTGCACTCCTTAGCTCTCATTCTTTACTTCTTGAGGCTCACTTAGACATGGTTAGTGATAAAATAGGGAAGGGTGAGATTCAATTGATCTTAATAGCTATCTGCCTTTCATGCACACATAAATGGTACATTTTCATGTCAATGAATGCAATTACGCTCTAGATGCTCATAATAAATATACATAAATATAAATTCATGTCATCTAAACTCATTTCATTCAAGAATAGCCTCGAGGGGCCTTTGGTCTAGTCTTACCTAATTTCTAAGGCCTTTTGGATTTTTCTCACCCATTTTTAAGGACTTTTGACTTAACCTCATTTACTCTTAAGGTTTTTGGCTCCTCCTAACTTAATCTAAGTGACTTTTGGCACAACTTCACCTAATTCAAGCTATCTAACATTTAAAACACATAATGGTATTATAACATGTAATCAAAAGTTATAAGCATATCCCATAGTTCAAACATATACACAAGCATCCAAAGACAAGTAAATAACTAACAAATGCATACAAGAAAGGATAGAAAGCTACTTTAAGGTTAGAAGACCATACTTTTCTCCTTGAAACTTCTCTTCTTTTCTCTTCTCAGCCTCACACCCAATAGTGGAGAGCTTGATCTGCTTGAACTAGATACATCTAACAAGATACAAAAATATCATTGGAGCTAACTCTAACATCTCATAAGCTCTACACACTCATATGCTAGCTTATAGTTCAATTCTGGCTCCATATAAGGAATAATAAAGCAACTCTCATAATCTTTGTTCTTGACTCCAATTTCTCATTTATTTTACATATGACTCTATTTAAACTCATTGGAGTCATTTCCAATTCAATTTAAGGAGTCTAACATCAAATTGCTTCTTTAGATTTAAAAGAATCTAAAATTTTCAACTTTCAAAATATGGTTTCTAAATTGAGACCCATGGTTCCTTTGTTATCTATAATTCATATCTAGACCACTTTAACTTTGAAATCAAGAAAAACTCTCCCTAGGTGCTCACTCTCTCTTTGGTTGAGACATACCCATACATTTGTAGCCATAGAGTTGTCTTGGTTTTTTTTAGAAAATTGGCACTTGTGAAGCTTTCTAGATGTCTTGGGACCTCATTCATACCTTTACATAAGCTATGCAACCTTAGAAAGTTTCAAAATTTAGCATGCATCTTAAAATCCCTATGTAGAATAACTTGTAATTCAAGGATTTTCTTTCACTTTGTATGGCATATTCCTACTCCTCATGCTTCAAAACCCTATTTTCTACCTTCCTAAAACCAAGAATTATTTCCTCCTATATAGGCCTTATTCTAGCCAAACTATACATGAGAAGAACAACCAAGGAGGAGCAAGAAAAGCCATGAAGATTTACCTTGATTTAAAGCTTTTCCAAAGAGCTTTCACTTGCTTCTAGTCTCTCATTCAATTCCTTTCTTTCTCTAATTGAACTAGCCATAAGCCAGCCCTAAATAAATCAGCAAAATCATAGAAAAAGAGAAGAACAAAATTAGTGAAAAAGAAAGCATGAAATTCTTACACTTTTGTTAGGTTTCTCTCCTTTTTCCCTCTATCTTATGCATTCCTTGGAGCTACATTGTGTTATGTTCTAGACTAGCAAAACATCAGTTATAAGAATTATAAGAAGGAGAAGAGAGAAGATGTGTTTCTAAAGGCTAGGGGCTTATTTAAGACACTTTTTCACTTTTTATTTTAGTCCCTAAACTATAGTTTTTCCATTTGGCCTCATTTTAACTTTTTTTTTAAAACTGCCTTTTTCATTATGAAATTTAGGTCTTCTAACTTATAAAATATCTTTGGTTTCACCTAAATTGGATTTGAAACTGTTTCAAACCATTCTATCAAAATTTTGGTCAATCGACGGCTAAAATCACTCACCGAATGGATTTTAACTATTCTAAGAATTTCTATAGTTTTTAAGGCCTCTAAGAATCTCAAGAAATTCAATTTTTTCATTTAAAAATTCTTCGTGTGAATTTCCCAAAATTTTCCTGAAACTACGAAAATGCCACTACATATTTTTGAAAATTTTCATAATTTTTTTGGCTTGGGTTTTTAGGTATCTCAAGCTTTATATTCTCATTTTTAGAAGTTTAGTTTCTCCTTCTAATTTTATTTGGTAGCTATTCATATGATTTATGGGATTTCTTTTGAAAATTCTTAATTTCTAACCTTTTATGGAAAATCGAGTGTTACACCAAACTTATCTCACTTACAATATTTTTATTTGGGCCTGAATATAAATTATTCAAGCCTAAGTTAAAACTCAAGCTTAGTGTCATGTCTGATTTTTGTTAAACGACGAAAACGGGTGCATTTTCAAAGCAAGTCCCCCAAAATGAATTAGTTAGGGTCCCAAAAAATTTGAGTAACATTCTATATTCCTAAAAATGATAATCTTAGTCTCAAACGGAAGGAAAAATGGAGTTAGAATGAAGAAAAAAATTTTGATGAAAATCTTACAAAAGTAATGGCATTTTCGTAATTTTGGATAATTTTTGGAATTCAAATAGAAGGACTTTTTAAATGAAATTTTTTAGTTTTTCGAGGTTCTCAGAGGCCCTGAAAATCATGGGAAGCCCTAGGACAGTTAAATCCTCTCCAATAGACGTTTTCTAATGTTAGTGTGCCCAAACTTTGATGGATCTGTTCGGGAAGGTTTCAGCTTCGATTTAAGTGATTCCAAAAGTATTTTTCTTAATTGGGAACATAAATTTTATAATGGAAAAGATGATTCTAAAAAAAGAGTTAAAACAAAGGAAAAATGAAAAAGCAAAGTACGAAGGGCAAAATTGAAATTTTTTAAAAAGTCATTTTTCCCTACCTATATATAGGTGGCGCCTTACACTTGCCCTCATTTAATATCAGATTTTCCAACCCCAAACTAGAAGCAAAACCCTAGGAGAGAGGCGCCTAAGAGAAGAAGAAGAAGAAGGAAGAAATCTAAGCTTAAGGTATGTTTTCATAGTGATTTTCCTTGCTTTTCTTCATCCACACCTCTTCCCCTCCCTTCTCCTTTCTTTCGTTGGATTAAAATGAAGTTTATAAATTTGATTCAAGGGAGAAATTCAAGGAAAATTTCGAATTTGAAGAGAGGAGTTTAGAGAAAGCAAGATTCAAGCTAAACTAAGTAAGGAAATAAGGTAAAATTATATCCTATGGTTGATATCTTCCATCACTCTTCTCCTCCATTTTGCCTAACCTAAGGAGCTATAGGAGGATTTGATTTTCAAGCCCAACCAAGCATGAATCTTAGGTAATTGATGTAGAAGAATAAGAATATGCAAAGAAAATAACAAAATAACCATTAGATTTCAAGATGCAAATTTTAGGATTTTGTGTGCACCTTTCAAATTTTGATTCTGTATGATGATTCTTAGGTTTAATTAAGAGTTTAAATAAGTTCTTGAGACACCTAAGATGCTCCCCACAAGCTTCTTCCTTTAAGAAAAAAAAAAGAAATCTCCAAGAAGCCCAAAACCATGCTATGTCTCGGCCAAACCATGTTCATGGTACTAGGGAGAGTTTTAAATTTTTCTAAGGCCATTCTTGAGTCATATTTGATAAATGAAAATAAAGGAAGGCCTTAGAAAAATTTTAGAACTCATAGAAATTGATTTGGTGCCTTAGATTCCATATTATGACTTAAAGAAGCAACATGATGTTAGGCCCTTTGTTTTAATTGTGTGATGACTCCAAGAGGCTTAAAATGAGTCAAGAATCATATTTAAAAGAAAATAATAAGACCTAAAAATTATTTGAGGGGTGTTGCTTCATTAGGTGCATTATAGACTATAATGGGGGTTATAGAGTAATATAGTATTTAACCAAGTTATATGGCCTTAGAATATATTGCATGAACCTAATTGGCTCCCATAAATTATATCTAGGCCAAAAGAAACCATCTCCACCAATTTGTGGGTGTGTGGCTAAAAGAGGAGGCTTGAATCTAAAAGGAAAAGTGTGTAATTGTATGCAAGGTAGCTCTCTCCACCTTTTCTCATCATGGATGTGTGTTTAGCTTGTCTTAGAATGTGTGTGTGTATATTTTCAAGCCATGAAAAGTATGCTAGCATGATTTTATATGCCATGATTTCATGATGTCATCTTATATTTTGAAATGAATGTATGATGTTTGTTAAGTTTGCTTGAATATGGAGAGGCCAAGAACTCTTCACCATGGTGAGGATGAGCCAATAACCCTTGAGCTTGGTTAAGACAAAGCCAAGAGTCTCTCAAAAATAAAGTGGGCTCCCAAGAGTATGGTTGAGTCAAAAGTTCTTAAAGAATGGGTGAGGCAAGTCCCAAATCCATGAGGAGAAGTGTGAGGTCAATCCAAACACTTGGTGAGCTCTTGAATGTCTTGTATGACTTGTTCACATGCTAAGCTTGCTTCTTCAATGCTTATGATTTGTCTTATGTCCATGCATGCATTTTTAAGGCTTACTTTACATATATTATGTATGATTGAAAGGGAAATGAGCTATTGGGATTCTTTGAATCTCATTCCATCCTTTCTAATGATCTCACATGCTAGGTGGATCAAGTGTATGTGCTAATGGGAGCTAACAACACTAAAGGAAGAAGATTGACATCCATGTGTTTAGCATTTGCTTTTGAAATCCATAATGAACCATAATGATGTATATTATTGTTGTAGATGGTTTGTAACCCTTGAAACATATGTAATTATGCTATTATATGATGTAAAAATGAAAGCATGTATTATGTAAATGATGGAACATGAATTGAGTATGTATGGCAAAGGTAGCTTCATGAATAGCTTGATAGAAATGTGCATAAGTGTGAGTTAAATGGCCAAAATGAGATGTATGAGGTTTGAGACCATTTGGGTAGCTCACATAAGTCTTAAATGTGCTTTTAGACTTACCCAAAAGGTGCCAAAATCAAGGGAAACCATTTGGCAATTTTGGTTCCCCATATGGAGCCAAAATTGATCATAATTGAATCATATATAACTTTTTAGCCAAATGAGTTAGTCTTAATTTGAGATTTGGCATGCAATTAGGTCTCATTGAGAGTTTTTTGGAAAGCTAAAGATCAAAATTTTCAAAGGCCTACAAAATATTTAATGATTTTTCAAAGTTGGCAATTTTTATGGTTTTGGTCTGCTGCACTATTCATTTGATCTGAAATTAAATTCTGTCACACGAGGTTCAAATGATATCCAATTGCCATGAAATTTAATACAGAGAAGCTAGATATTCACAGTGACTCATGCCAACTAGAAGCACCTCATTTGAATGTCTAGAAAGGGAGATATGAATTTTTGAACATTCTATCTAATATCAGAAATTTTGCCCGACCTGAGTTACTATTCCATTAAATTCCGAGGTTTGAGTTTGATGAACTAATTTGGAGATATTTTTCCTTTCTAGTTAACATCCACCGCTTTCCATATTGGTATCATTTGCATAAATTGGATTTTTGTGGAATTAATTGGACATTTTCAAATTTTTCTGTAGAATTTTGTGACAGTTCTAGATTGCAGTCTAACCTTTGGACCATTTTGGATGTCAAACGTCCTTTGTGATAGATGTTATGATCTGAGTATATTTGTAGTGTGAAGTAGACATCCATAGCTTTCCAAAATGACTAAGAACATATGATTTCGATTTTTTTAGAATTAGTTAAGAAAAACTTCTAATTTTATACTTTATTCTGATAATAGAAAAATAAAGTCTAATGCATTTAGTTATAGGCTAAACACAATTAAAAACTAAAATAAATATTTTTTTTAGAAAATAGAAGTATTATTTCTCTCCAAAAATAAGGTCACTCAAGCTCTACAAGTAAATAGACACTGATGGCTTGACTTGTAGGAAAGATAATAAAGAAAATGAAAAGAAACAGTGGGATGATATTGTTTCCTTAATTTTGTATGTGTAAATAGGAAAGAAAGGAAATAATTGGCGTTTATATTCCAGGCAAGAAAGGATCTTATGGCATTATGTATAATAAAGTGTTTTAACATTTTTTTTCAATTTTTTTTAGTGAAGACTAAAAATTTAATGAAGATAAAAATTGTGATGGTAAGAACAAAAATTTTCATTGTTAAATAAAATTATAATTTAAAATTTTTAACTATTTATAATTTTTATCTTCTTTATTAAACCTAAACCCTAAAAACAAGCATTAAAATGCCTTATTATATGTGCTACAATAAAATCTCATCCAACAAGGATCCAAAGGCAAATGAATGAGATGAAAGGAAAATCCAAGGCCCCACACAAATTTCATTTGTCCATTAGTAAGTGGAAAAGGATGGATGGTGCATTATATTGGCTATGAAATAATTATCTCCCTTATATTTGCTACATATCTACCAAAAACAAAAGGTGAATATTTTTTAAGCATTATACTGCCAATATAATAAAAAAGTTAGATAAAACTTATTGTAATTTAATTATGAATAAAAACTAAATAATAAGTATACTTATATTAATATAACCAATAGAGATGTGATATACTATATTCATGATAAATGTATTTAATCAAATAGATGATGATGAAATAATTTGATATCTTATTTACATATATTATTTTTCCTTTGGGAAATATTGTATGATATCAAATAAAATGAGTTATAGTTTATTTACTTTCTTTTTCCTTTCTTTCCCTATATTGTATCTTTCTTTTTTTTTCTTTTTTGTTTAATAACTAATTTGCAACCCCCACATTGCAGGGTATTTATTTTCTTTTTTTTTTGACTAAAATGTATACAAGTATATATATATGGATAACTATTATCATATGATTTTTAGTAATTGTTAGTAAAATAGATTTAGCTAAAAAATAAAAATGAATCATAGATATATCTATGACATGTTAAATATTTTCAATTTTTTTGTATGCCCAAGTGAAAAAAGTGTAGAACCTCATTTAATGGGCAGTACAAAATTAGCCATGAATATGAAGATAACATTTCGTTTGTACAGAAGAAGAAACTTGTGTATGATACATACTTTTTTAAAATTGTTGGCTATTTTAAATTGAAATATATGATTAGGTAAATTATAAAGTAGATAATTAGATAAATTATTACAAGTATAAAGAAAATATTTTACTTCAACAGTTGTCAAAATATCCATCCCACGTATGCATCTACTGTAAAGGCAGAGAAAGATCAACAGAAGATCAGAATAATCATCCCACAAGCATCAATATCCTCGAACTCTAAAGTAGCGTCAAAGTAATGATACGACTAAAAGCAAAAGCAAAAAGAGGAAACAAAAAAGTCAAAAGAAGGATAAGATGAAGAAAAAGCAAGAAAGAAGACAAAGAAGAAAGAGGAAGAAAATGACCCAAAGCCACTGACGACTGACACAAAGTGCCTCATCCTATCCACAAGGAATCTCTTTTATTAAAGTCCAATAATTGTAGTGTAGCAGAGGAATGCCTCTTGCCTATATAAAGCCTTGTAAGTCTCATTTGTAAGCAAGTTTTGTAAGCAAGTTTTTAGAAGTCGAATAACTACCTCTCTAAATTCTGAATTCCTCTGAGAATTCCGAGCACTCCTTATTGTACTCTTCCGTATTCATCAATAAAGAAGAATATTTTGCAGATTAAAGGTATGGCTGGCTAAACTTCTTATCAGAGATTAAGTGTAGTATTTCAACTTATCCTTCATATATGTTGAGTTGATCTTATTCGCTATGTCAATACTGAAATAAGGATTAGAGATCCTTTGAACAGTAAATTAGAAATGGGAATAGTTACGCCTCCTGTAAAAAATGATGGCAAGCTGTGCTGAACTAAGTTGAAGGGGGAAGGTCTTAGCTTTTATGAGAGGCCCTATGTGCCCTGTAGCCATAGAAAAGACCTCTGCATGAAAGAGGGCAGAGTTCCTTCTATCACCCGGTTTAGTTTCAGTTAACTTTATTCCGAAATCTAAATTACTCCTTGAATGGGTAGCTGATCTCGCTTATTCCAGGCTGTCCCCTGAGAATGGTATCAAAGCATCATGGATGGATGATAAGAAGGAAATATGAAACTTAATCTCTAAAATTTTAGCTTAAGTCATAGTACCCCGCTCTTTGCCTTACTTGCTTTCTTATCTGCTCTCTTGCCTATTTGCTTTCTTATCTGCCTTCCTGAATAATTGCTAATCTTCTGAATTACTTGTTTATGAGCATCTCATTATCTTCTCATTAAAGTCTGTGATTATATTTTCTAGTAAATGGCTTTATTAACACGAATTGAACCTCGAATTTATGAAATGGATCATAATAGTTTGCCAAATAGTAACTTTATGCTTATCCCAAATGAAACATTAGTCACTGCCCCTTTCATGTTAGGAGGTGAAGGTGATAATACATGAAATTTAATTAATTGGACTAATATGTTTTTACTTAAACAATTAGGCTATGTAGTTAGCCCTAATATATCTTTTAGCCACACTCTAAGACATCCACCCAAAGAGATAAGAGATATATTAGAAAAAGAAGTAGAGCATAAAAGAATATATAGATTAACTGAGTTAGCCAAACCCTTAGAACAAAAAGTACATGAAATAAAGGAAGAAGTAAAAGAAGTAGGACTAGAAATACAAGAACTAAGACTAGAAATCTTAGAATTGCAAGATATACTAGAAAGGATTCAAGGTATAGAAAATGAAGTTCAAAGTATAGGAAACGAAGTACACATAATCAACCAAAAGATAGATAAGATTAGTCAGGTACTAGGAATAAGAGATAAGGTAAAACCAATTATAGAACAACCAGAAGTCAACATGATAAGAATATATAATCAAGAAAAACGTGAAGAAATAACTGAACCACAGATAAAAATTAAGCCTATAAATGAATAAGTATACAAAACAAGGGTAATAGTTGAAGAACTAAAACACGGACAAAAAATTATGAATAATAATTTATGGACTATATATGAAGAAATTCAAAAAATACAAACAAAAACAAACCAGAAAATACCCATTTTAGAGTATATATCGCCAGAAGAATGTCAAAAACTAGATAGAGAAAGATTAGAATTTATGCGAAGACTAGACAGGATAGATTATGATGTAATAGAATTCCTACCTTATCTACCAAAGATAGAGAAACCACCGGCGATAAAATAAATAAATATGATAAGGATATTAGATGAATTAGAACACGAACAGATTGAAAGAAGAATGAGCCAAGAAGAAGTTAACTTAGAATCCTTAAAGAACGAACTAAGTTATTTAAACCTGAAAGATATCTACGAAGTAAACATGCAAACTGCAAAAATTGAGGAACAACCTTTTAATCCACCTAATTTATCCGACCTAAGGTACCAAAAAAGAGATGAAGAAACTAGTATTTATAGAGAAACCGAAATTGAACAATAAGAATTAAAACATAAAGAACCAATGAAAGATATGAGTAATGAATTTATGTTTAAAACTATATATACCCCATCCAAGGATAACAAGTTTATACCTCCTCCATTAGAACAATATGAAACAAAACCAATCCCAAATTCAGGAATATGGCTAAATATAGATTGTAATCTAGACCGAGAAAAAAGATTAGAAGAATGGAATAAATCCCAATTAATAGCCTTACTAAATCGAACACCAAGTACACAATCAGCCATTCTAATAATCGGAGCTAGTTTTACAGGTATTGTACTAGAATGGTGGAAAAGTCAAACAGAAGAATTTAGACAACAAGTAAGGCATGTATTAGAATATACAACAAACAAAGAATTTTATGCATTAGTATTAAGAAAATACGAACAAGTTTTAAGAAACGAATTTCTAGGAAGAAGTGTAAGAGCCAATGAAAGAACAAAAATACGTCGAGCTATGGATAAATTACATCAAATCGAAATTTGTACCCTAGAACCAAAGATCTTAAATCCATACATTTGCGAATATCAAAAGTATTATTATGAAGCCAGATTAAATAATTATGAACAGAAAAGATTTTATTTAGATTTATTCTATTACAAACTACCAAAGTTACTGTCAAATGCAATTATAACAGAATATAAAAGAGCATTCAATGATAGAATAGATTTAATGCCATATGTAGACACCATGGGAAGGAGAGAAGATTTCCTTAGGGAATATTTATCTAATAAGTGTAAAGAAGCATGGAGAACTCATAAATATTACAAAACACATAAATTAATTCTTCAATGTAGTGATTTCAAGACACCTCATAAATGGGGATGTACACCCAAACAAAAATACCCAATAAAAAGATATCAGAAGAAACCCTATAAACGTTATGAATATAGATTTAGAAAATATCCAAAATCAAAACTCCAAGAAAAGCCAAGATCTAGAAAACCCTTTACACCAGGAAATTACTATAAGAAAGGGCAAAGAAAAATTAATTATAATAAATATCCCAATAAGTGCTAATGTTATAATTGTGAAAAATTAGGACATATAGCAACAAACTGTAAAAAACCCAGGAAGAAAAGAGCAATGAATTTCATAGAAATAGCTGAAGAATATGATCTAGAGCCAATCAAGTTAAATACCCATATAAATGAAGAACTAGATTATTCTGATATAGAAATATATAAGATAGAAAAATTACTCGTAGAATCAGATAAAGACTCTACATCTAGTGAAGAAAGCGAAGAATACAGTTATATTACTAAAGAAGATGAAATTAATATGATGCAAGAAAATAAAAATCCCATAGAGAGTGAAAACTTTGTAGAATGGAACCAAGAAGAATTTGAGAAAATATGGAAAGAATTAGAAGATGAAAAAGAAAAAGAGAAACTTATAGAAAGAAAAGAATTAGAAGAATTAAAAGAATTTAGCCCCTTAGATTTTGAAGAATTTCAAAAATTATGGGAAGAATTGGAATTAAAAAATATAGAAATAAAAGATACAAAAAGAAATAAAATAGAAGAAAATCAAGTAGGACAAAAGGAAATAGTAAAGGAAATAAAACCGTCAAATCCAAGAGCTTTAACCGAACAATATAAGAATGCTGAATATAATACAAAGGATTTAATATCAAGAGATGAATATAGATGTTCAAGAATTTCAAGTAAAAAGAAAAATCTATATGCATGGTGATGCCCATTAAGATCTTTATTTCCCCATAGTAAATACTGTGAATTTCATTATTAGCAAAGGAAATATGATCTCAATAGAAACAAAAGAAAGAGGAAGTGGTTTAAAATGCAAAATAAAATAAAAAGAAAACGATCAAAATTAGATGAATAACTTTCTCAATTAAGAAAAGAAAAAGCAAAAGGAAAGCGATTAAAAAATGAAAGGAATAATATTATGCCGACCAATTAGTATTCTTAATTAACCTATTCTGTTGAATATGTCAAAGGAAAAAATAACTTGATTGCTGATTTCTTATCTAGAGATAGAGTAGTCATCTCAATCAAGTAAAGCTACCAGTAATCAGCACCAAGAAGAAGAAAACTCTTATCCTCACCTTATTGCATGAATAAATGCCATTGAATTTAATATTAGTATTTTGTCGTCTCAAACGACTAATCAGATGAATAGCATCAGTAGCATTGTCAATTATCTCACTCAAACTATGGGTAACTTCAGTTCCCATGTTAGTGAGTTAGAAAAATGATTAATCTAATTAGAAAAACAAGTAATGGGTCTTTCACCCACTCAAACTCCTTCGTCAACCCCTCAAAGTCCATCAACACATATCCCATCTACTCCATCATTTGTGGCTATCCTAGAACAGGAAACCAAACAAGCCCAAGAACAGGCCCAATCCAATCTACAAATAACCTCATCATCAACCTCAAATCCTTTAAACTAAGCCTAAAGAAGACTTCATGAACAGTATGAATATTTTTAGATGATTATTCACAAACTTAACCAGTGTTGTATAACCTCTCCCACCATTAAATATATTTCCCATTACTCCATTAACAAAGCTATCATTAACCTCGGTACCAACCCATAATTAGTCTATACTTTATTTTGCTATGGATTAGTTCACTGTATATATCCCTCAAAAGAACTCACAGAATTATCTCTGTTACCAAAAGCTATCCAAGAAGCCGCCAAGCATTACCACAACATCATCACTCAGTACACCATGTATATGAGATGTTACTCAACAGTAGCAGAATAACCTCAAAAAGATCTTATCCTCCGATTAACCTTATTAAATTCGAAACAACCAAGAAACCATTTGAATTTGAAGAATATGAGAAATCCTCTATCGATCAAGAGGAATTTTGTCTTCTTATTTTAAAAATAAGAGCCCAAGAAATTAAAACTATATTTGCAGAAATGAACCGAACATTATCCAGTGAAAAACTCCAATTCACATGTGTGAATATATATTATATACACCTATATGTATAAATTACAACCAAATTCTTGATGATGATCAACATCTTATTGCTTACTGCAAATATTCCAACCTTTAAATTTAAGGTTATTTAGATGAGTCATTGTTCAACTGCAAGGGTCATTGATTGGAAGAACTTGACCTACATTCCTCAAACATATACTTACTTTAAATATAAAATTATTGCAAACATATATCATTCTCTTTTTCACCTTTCTCTTTTACTATTTTCTCTCCAAAATCATAGTTAAAAAAATGTTTATATCCTTCCCACTAACTTGATTTTAAAGTATTAAAAAATGGCATTGCTTAAATAGTAAAATACATCAATTCCAAGATAAAATTTTAACCATAGTGGTATAAAATGGAGCAGGATCTTGAAAAATTATTGCACCCACTAAGTCAATTTTAAAGTATTAAATTGTTGTTTGTACTCACTTCCAAGACTTTTTAAATTATTTCTCCTAGAATTCCTTGCATCTAAATATTATGACATATAAAGCTCTGAATATGAATTGTTGGTTGTTTGATAAACTATAGTGTTAAAATAATGTCCATAACTTTGGAGAACAATCTCATTCAATATTCAAGGAACTTGGGTATCAATAAATGAAGTCTTACTTCCTAAAATCTTATTTTGAATTTGAAAAAGTCATTGGTTGTATAATAATTTAGCAAAGTCATTGTTACTAGAAGAAAAGAAATCATAAGATAACAAAAAAAAAATAAGGTTAATATCAACATCAATATCAAAAGTCAATTTCTAATTCTTTTTGTTCTTATTTTCAATTCATTTGGACTTACTAACAAGGAGAAAACATTTTTTTCATTCTTATGTAGGACTCGTGTAATACACAAGATGTTCTAACAAAATGCTAATTTGGAATTACAATAGCATGTGTATAAAAAATATAGATCTTAAGAAATTTAAAGGCAAAACAAGAGAGTGTTATATACATTATCAGCTCAACAATTATCCTACAATCATGAAGTGTTACACCAAAGACAAGTTTAATAAAACAGGACTACCAAAATAAACAAAAAAAAATAATTGCAACCAAAATATCATACAGGAAAATATATAATTCTTCTTATCCATTTTATTAACTTCTACTACACTTAATCTATGTGTTTACTCCCACAAAGAGTAACAAATTCTAATGAGATGAAAAAAAGCTTGAGACATCAATGACAAAGATGAATATGACATGCAAGTGACATGCAAATTAAATAACAAATTTTAAAAAATCAAATATTGTACTAATTTTGCAATTGTTATATCAGCAAACTCCTGCAATATATAATCAAGAAGTGTACAAGGGTTACTTCATTCATTTTTTTTTTCTTCTTTCTTTTAATGAAGGAAGAATATGTTTGGAGTAAGAAGAGAAGTACATAGATGGAGAAAAAGAAATCCTCTTGAAAATAGACACAAGAGACCTTGTTATTTTAGTTTTGGCACACCTAAATAGTAAAATTAATCATGCATATATGAAGGTTGAACATAAAATCCCAATTATTTCACCTCCCTAAGTAAAAATTGTTATTTGAGATAACAATTATACATACTTAAAAAATCCAACTTTCTAGCAATAGGCATGTGATTTGACTAACAACATTTCAAGAAATCAAGTTAATGAAAGTTTTAAAAAACCATCATATTTTTGTCTCTTTACATTATTTTTAGCGTATCTATTTGACCTCTTCACCATGGTTTGTCAAGGCATATATTTGAAAAAAAAAAAAAAAGAAATCAAATTCTCATATTAAGCGAACATTGTTCTTTGGGAAATTAATGGTAACACATTTTATATAACAATAAAAACATAAACTAAATGGATTCTTGCCTATTGCTTTTTCTATAGACCAATGCTTATTGTTTAGATCTTGGCATGTTAATAAGAGAACATGTCAAGTGATTGACCATAAGAGATGCATAAGAAAAATGTACAATTCAATTACATAATAGAACAATAGAGGATATAGTACTAAGGTAAAGTATTTTTCAACCAAAAAACCACCCAAAAATAGAGTTTTCAAGACTAAGCTCAGGTAGTGGTACTACAACAATGAAAATAGACAAAGGGGGATATTTTACAGAAATGAAATATGAGATATAAGGTTCAAACAACATCATACTTAAAATAGTTAAGCAAAAATATAAGCGTGTATTGCAGAATGCTAATGTAAAGGTAGTTGAATTTACATAGAATATGTAGCAAAAATACTTTATAAGCAATAAAAATGCATAAAGCCATACTATTGAAAATTTTATAGGTAAATTTGTTGTAAGATAAAATTTTGTCCAGGTAATTTAAAGTACACCACTAAGGGGGATATTTCAAATGCTATATACTAGCTTGACTATTCCACGATAGTAATTCTATATTTATTTTTGTTTAAACATTAGTAGAGCTTAAATTTAAAAAACATAAGTATATAACTATACATAGATAGCCAAAAGAATAATACTCACCATTTCTAGATTTCCAAATTAAACTTTAAGCGCCAAATATATATGGTACTTATCACATCCGAATAAAGGAGAAAAAGAGTATCCTAGCCCAATTGGAGTTTCTATATTAAAGGTGAATATTTTGAAAGAGCAAAGGGAAAATCAATTCAACCTAAAAACCAATAAAAACACTTAAATACTACAATTTCTAGTTAGATCCATGAATTGGATGTTGGAATGAATTCCTTGCAAATGCTAGAAATTTATATTAACATTCAATAAGAATAAGGATATATATTATAAATGAAACAACGCTAATTTGAACACAAAGCATTAGATGTATAATTGTCAAATGAGAATTACAAAAGATAATATTTGCATGCTAATTTGATCAAAACAAAATCAGTCTTTTGCACTAAACTCAGTAAGACCAATATGCTGTGAAACTATTCCCATCATTGGTAGCTCAGCCTTTCATATGCCTAGTTCCATGGAAATTGTTAAATAAATCATAGGACCACATGCATCTACCTAGGTTTATAATTTGCTATCTAAAAATTTCATGTAGTAAATGGAAATTTCTACAATGCTATAGCAAGCATGATTTACCAATCTTTCTTACTCTATAAAAGAATTAAAAGTTACATTTAACCAAGGGTCACAAATTATAAGCAATAAAGCAAAGTACCTGCTTTACTAAGTTAAGCATATCTCCTCTACACAATACTCCAAAACCAACCATAGGTGAGCAAAAGTATCATACCTAAACCACAAATTGACAACTTATTTTAAGGGACTCAAGAAATATGAAAGAATTGTTAAGCTTAAGTGAAGAACAAATATTTGTCTCAATAAAAAAATATAAATATAATGTGTGTGTGTGTGTGTGTGTGTGGGCGCGCGGGCGCACGTGTGTATCATGATAGAACAATATCTAGATTCTAAAATAATTGCTTGCTAGAAATTAAATTAAATTGAGTTTTTAAACATATTGTACTCCAACTTTAGTCAAAATATTATAAATTTATGATTAAAAGCACGAACAACAAAATGCCATTAGATATAAATGAAGAGAAGTTATACCCTTGGATAGCAGAGATAGGTAGATATTTGAAGCTAAAGCTGGCCAAACTTTATGTACTTTTTTCAGAGGATATATCAGCTTCTTTATGTCAAACTAAATTGTTAACCAATCAAGATATTAGATCTTTGATCTTTCCATGCCAAAGCTAATGATATCATAGTAAAGCAAAATATATTACATAGCACAATTTAATTAGCAACAATTAATGTTGATAACCTATGTTGACTTCATTTGGTAAGAAACTATCAATCAAAAAGAGAAGGAAAGCAAAATCCACCTTCTCATTTCCACATATCCACTTTTACTCTAAATTAAGCATATAGCCTAAAAAGAAAAAAAAAAAAGGAAGGTCCTTATAAAATAAAAGTTGCATAATTGCATTTATTTATTATATCATGACTAAGTAATTAAGTGAAAAGTAATAGGCTTGTCTCAAATTCAAAAATAAATTATTTATATGATTATCAATAGTTGGTTTTATATCTTAATCAAGCTTTTATCCTCAAGATGAAGGGTTCCCTTTGAATATGGTCTCTATCTATTTACGTGGTAACATGGGTTCTCAACTTCTCATTGTATCATAAATTAAAATGATATAATGACCTTGTAAGAAATCTTTCAATCACTTTAGAAATTGCTAATGAAAAGGTATAGCTATCCTTCCGTCTTACTTTCATTACTCTATTTATAAGGCCATGTATAGTTAGAACCTACAATGAAGATAACCAACATAGCAGGCAATCATTTATTTGACAAAAACATAAGGATTTATTTAATTATTTTATTGAATGACAATTATAGTAATTGCTCTTCCCTCTGAACCACTAACCATCCACTTTTCTTATGAGATATTCTCCATCTTAGGCAAGCTTGCCCTAAATTAATATAAAGAGTTTTTGCCACCCCAACTAATATAAACATGATTCCATTAGTTAGTTATTTAAAATGGACCATTTCCAAATATGTCATTAGACAAACATAGGCTTTATGATTTAATAGGCATTTAAATAAGACCAAAGCAAGTATCATAATATATTTCTTTTTTTAATAATTGCATCAAATTGATCACTTTAGTAAGAAAAAGTGCATCAGTAGTGTGAGCTTCTAATGTTTCTTCTTTCACTCCCTACCAAAAATAGAGAAAATGGTAAAATTTGTAGAAACAAGAGCTTAAATATGAGTAATTTGCTGAATATGTTTGAGGTTCAAAGTGAAATTAATTATTTTAGAACTCATTTTAATAGGACTGGAGGCTATTGTATTGAGGTTTTTAATCCTCAATATATGTTTTGACTTGCAATATGTGAGGCCTAACTACATAATGCTTAGGGTCATTGCTCTAAATTTAATAATGTGAAGTAGGGGTCATCCCTCAAAACATTGGGTTTAGTCTTAGATTCTAAAGATTGTTAAAAATGGTGTAGAATACCTTAAAGATAACACAAATGATAGTGTTGATGTGGTTGTTGATGCTTTTGTACAAGCTTATGTTGAGATAGTAGCTGAAGCTTGTAGATCTCTTAGGCTAGTGTTTGTTAGAATCATTATAGGTGAAATCATTCAATTTCAATCATGTAAGACAAAAAATTTTAAAATCTTTTATAATGTAGTTAAGCATTTTGTAGATTGTTGTAAAAATACTTAGTGGTGCAATTGGAATTGTTATTTTAAAAAGCTAAATTTAGAGCTTTCACCTCAAAAGCAATTGGAGGAGGCAAAGAGGGTGATGCAACCATTTGTGACTTTAATTGAATTACATCAAGAAGGGTTGCACTTGGAAGCATTGGGAGGTACTCAATTTCTTTTATTCACTAATTGTTATCTATAATACCTTAGCTTCCTAGTATTTAAATTATATCACAAAGGCTCATTTTAATACATTTGCATGAAAATCACACCTTTGGCAGTGGTTTTTACCAACATTAAAAGCCAAAATACTTTATATTTGGCTCAATAAATCATTTGACCTTTCCTAATTTATTTTCCATCCATAACATACTTATTCATATTAGAAACATCATAATTCATTACACAAATCTCAGATTTTGGACCATACATCATAAGTTCAATAAATTGCCCTCGGGTTACAGGGCTACTTTTCTAATATGAACTTTCTAAATTCATAACTAATTCTAGGAAAATTCAAATCATATAAATGATAGATTTTTGGAAATTCCTAGATGTCAAATAACGACTAAAAATAATTTTAAATCAAGACAATAGCATTTAACCCATGAAAATCAATAAAATAGTACATTGGGTCGCGCTTTCGGACTACTACAGATTTTCAAAAATTCATAACTCTCTCTATACTGATCCAAATTGAGTGCTTTTGGTGCCTATAGAAAGCTTATGATGTCTGCTTTGTGCATGTAAAAATTCATAAGCATTAGGCTTCATTTGACCTTAAGAGACACTTAAACTGAAACTGGCCATATAAATAGTGACAATGGCAATTCTGCATAATTTGGCCAACTTTAAAAATTTATGATAAATTTTTTAGAGTTCCAAAAATGCTATTTTTTTAGCTTTGTAAAAATATTTAGATGAGCTCTATAAGTATCCAAATTTCATGCCAAAACTAGTCTGTTTGGTCAGATTTTGGTTCAAGGTTAGTTTATAGTTAATTTTGTAACATAATGGCTTCAAATGGTCCTAAAATGGTCTTCTTCTTGGACTATGACCATTTGAGTACGTCCCAAAGTACCAATGCAACATATATAATCATTCCATTAAGCCCAAATCATCCTAGCACTCAAAATCACTCTCCCACATGGACTTATACACTTATGCAACTAAGCTCAAAGGTGACAAAAATACACATTCTCATTCGTTTGAGCTCAGATCCTATACATACAACATTCATACATACATTTACATATGATCTATCATTCACATATCATGTTCATTATATAATTACATACTTTGATATCAAATTGTACATAAACCTATTCTAATGTCAAAGTTCCACCTCTTATGCTCCTTGGCTCTCTTTTTTTGCTCCATATAGCTCACTTAGACATGGTTAGTGATAAAATAGGGAGAGATGAGATTCAAAAAATCTCAATAGCTATCTATCTTTCATACACACATAAATGGCACATTTTTATGTCAATGAATGCAAGTATGTTCTAGATGCTCATAGTAAATATACATAAACATAATTTTATGTCATCTAAACTCATTTCATTCAAGAATAGTCTTTAAGGACTTTTGGTCTAGCCTCACCCAATTTTTAAGGATTTTTAAATTTGCCTCACCTATTTTTAAAAACTTTTGACTTAGCCTCACTCACTCTTGAGGCTTTTAGCTTTGTCTCATGTAACAACCAAAAGAAAAGAAAGAAGAAGAAAAGAAAAAAGAAAGAAAGGAAAAGAAAGCTGAAAATTTTCTAAGTCTGCTAGTTATAACCTAACTATAGCGAATGTACCTGTTCATTATAGTGAAAAATGGTCTAGCTATAGCGAGAGTGCCTTCTTGCTATAGCGAAAATGCTTCTAGCTATAGCGAGTGTAGGTATCCCATACAAAAACTAGGGCATTGCTCGCTGTAGCGTACGCTATAGCGAAGACAGAGGTCTGGAACTGGTACGAGCTCGCCGTAGCAAGGGTAATGGCTCACTATAGAGAAGGTTAGTCCGGAAAAGTGTGAAAAAAGAGAATTGGATGTTTTAAAGAGCTCCAACTTATCCTTTCTCTCTAAACCGCCTTAAGCTTCGTCCAAGCACAGAAAAGAAAGCTTGAGAGAGAGAGAAACAAGGAGGAACCAAGAAAGAAGGAAGGGAAGCTAAGGAAGAAAGGTAAGAACCTTCAAAGCTCTTCATGCTCCTTCTTCTTGATGTATTCCTCTCCTTCTAAGCCCCCTTTTCATGGGTTGAGGGGTGAGAAGGTTTTGGTTCTAACCTAGAGGGAGCAAGAAACCTTTAAAAGAAAGTGTGATGAGTTGAGAAATGCAAGAAAAGAGAAGAATGGGTGAAGTTCTAGTGAGAGAAAGAATCCCTAGCTCTTACATGCTTGGTAGGGTTTATTAGAAGAAATCTCTAGATTATGAATAAAGTATTAAAAGAGTAATCCCATGTTCTTGTGTGTCTAGGCTCAAGAGAAGCACTCCCATCTAATGGTAATTGTAAAAGCAACAAGGGAGGAGACAAATTGAAAGGGAAAGTTTGAGATTAGCCAATAAGGTAGCTCTCTCCACTTTCTCTCATGCATAGATGTGTGTTTACATTGTCTTACATGTGTGTATGTATGTTTTGAACCATGAGAAGTATGCTAGCATGATGATGCCTTATGAATTTCAATGATGCTTTATATGATTTCTTTGGTTTGCTTGAGCATGGAAAAGCCAACAACCCTTTAGCCATGGTGAGGATGAGCCAAGAACCCTAAAGATGGTTGAGACAAAGTAAAGAGTCTCCCAAAAGTGAGGTTGACTCCCAAGAGTAAGGGTTGAGTCTAAGGACCTCTTAAAGAAAGGGTGATGCAAGTCCAAAATTCATAAGTGAATGGGTGAGGCTAACCCATTAGCTTGGTAAACCTTTGTATGATATGTATGGCCTACTCGAATGTTGAGAATGCTTTTCTTATGATTTCACATTCTAATATGCCCATGCATACATTGTGAGACTTGTTTGCATGCTTTGTGTATATGATTGAATCAGAGATGAGCTATTGAGATTCTTTGAATCTCACTCCCCCTCTCCACCATCCTAACATACTAGGTGGATCAAGTGAGGCAAGAGATGGGAGCCACCAAGCTTGAAGCTAGGAAATTCAATGAAGAATTGTAAAAGAGCCTTTTTGTCTTTATTTTGTAGTTAAGTCAAGAGTTGTAATCTAGGATATGATGTACATAATGTAGCTCATATGAACATTTGTAAATAGATGTATTCAATGAATAAATATATATGAGAATGGAACTTATGATGCATGACATAGCAAGTGTGGGATGAAAGGTAACATCTTAGCCTTATGAACATGATGTATATGTTAGTGTGGGAGAGTGAGTCTTGCAAATCTGGGTTGTTAGACACTTGAGCCATGTTTGATAGCCTAGATTGATGCTTTTCCATGTGCTCATAGAGCCGTAGAGGTAGGAGAAGTAAGGTGGGACCCCTTTAGCCCCCTTTTAACACAAGAAAGTGGTCAATTTACCCATGATGTCAAAATCTGACCAAATGACCTCTCCTTGCCTTGAAATTTAGCATGTGACTAGATCTTGTCTAGAGGTTTTTGAGAAACTAAAGACCAAGTCATTTGGAGGTCTATAGAATTTTCTATGATTTTTCAAAGTTGGTATCAGAAATTCGAATTTTCAGAAACACTGTTCATTTGGTCAGTTGGGAAATTGTATCATCTGAGGGGCAAACGTAGTCCAATGGCTATGAAATTTTATAGGTAGAAACTAGATAGTCACAGTGACTTGTAGCAACTAGAAGAACCTCATTTGGAGGTCTAGAGAGGAAGATATGCAATTTTGAAGTTTCAGCCCAGAATCAGTCATCTTGCCAGACCTGAGGTACTGTTCCATTGATTTCTGAGGGCTTGGCTTGATGAACTGATCTGGAGATATTTGTCCTCTCTAGTTAACATCCACATATTTCCATAGTGATATCGTTTGCAAGCATTGGATTTTTGTGGAATTAGTTACATATTTTTGAAGTCTATATCAGTAAACTGTGACAGCATCAGGAATCCCTCCGACCTGCAGATGATTTTGCATGTCAAACGCATTGTGTGTGGGATTTTATGATTTGTATATATTTTTTCCATGAAGTAGACAGTCTAAGCTTTCCAGAGTGACCAAGAGAGCATGTTTTTGATTTTTCTATATTTAGTTATAAATTTCCAAAATTTGCCCAGAAATGAGGCCAAGCAAGGCCGAAAATGAACATGCATATTTCATACCACTTTTTGGTTTCCATGGGTTTAAAGCATGTTTCTGAGGTTCATATGAGTTGTAATGGTGCAATTAAATATGAGGATGCATAGAATGAGCTCACTCAGTCTATATGACACTGAAATGCAATTTTGACTATGCCACAACGTTAAGTAAGTGTATGAACCCTATGAGGAAGATCTCCCCTTTATCTTTCCTAGATGTATATGAGCATGTAAGGCATGACAAGTATGAGCTAGAAATGATGGTGTTACATTTCACCCACCAAGGGTGAACAAAATCGAATCAAACTAATTAAACCAAACTAAATTGAACCAAATCGATTAAAAATTGGTTTGGTTTGGTTTTTGTGATTATAGAACCGATTAAATCAATTCAGTTGTCAATTTTCTCCATATTTGGTTCGGTTAATAGAACCAAACCGAACCATTAAATTTACAATTAATTAAAATTTAATATTTTGTTTCTTTTTAGATTAATGTGATCTTTTGTCAATTAAACTTGTATCAAAACTATATTCTTTATGTGGTTCAAGAAATATACAAATTATTTATACTATTTTATTATAAGATATTGCTTTTATTTTTTTCTCACTTTTTAAAGCTTTTTTGTGAATGTATGAAATTTCTTTAGGCAAAAAAAAAAAAAAGAGATAAAATAATAAATTATTCCAAAGTTATTATTGGTCAAAATTTTAAAATATGCAGGATATTAGAAGTTAAATTCTACATATTACAATGAACAAATTTTTTTAAAAAAAATTACTTTTGGGCATGAACTAAATCGAATCAAACCGAACAAAAATCAAACCAAACCAATTAGAATTTAAAACCAATAAGATCCAACAAAATGCTAAATCGATTAAGTTGGTTTGGTTTGATTTTGGCTCAAAACCGAACCTTTAAACACCCTTATCATCCATTCTTAGGGACATTTGGCTCCTCCTCCACCAAGCTAAGGGACTTTTGGCACAACCTTACCCAATTCAAGTTTTCTTGCATTTAAAACATATTTAATGCATATAATGGTACCATAACATGTAATCAAAAGCTATAAACATATCTCACAGTTCAAACATACATATAAGCATCTAAAGACAAGTAAATAACCAACAAATGCATACAATAAAGGATAAAAAGTTACCTTAAGTCTAGAAGACCACATTTTTCTCCTTGAAACTTCTCCCCCCTTCTCGACCTCACACACCCAATGATGGAGAGCTTGATTTGTTTAGCTTAGACACATCCAACAAGATACAAAAATGTCATTGGAACCAATTCTAATATCTCATAAGCCCTACACACTCATATGGTGGCTTATGACTCAATTATGGCTCCATATAAGGCATAATGAAGCAACTCTCATAATCTATTGTATTGGCTCTAATTTCTCATTCATTATAGGTCATATGACTCTATTTAAACTCATTGGAGTCATCTTTAACTCAATTTAAGAAACCTAACCTTAAGTTGCTTCTTTAGGCCTAAAAGAATCCAAATTTTTCATCTTTTCAAATATAGTTTCTAAATTGAAACCAATGATTCCTTTAGTGTCTATAATTCATATATAGATCACTCTTAACCTTGAAATCAAGAAAAACTCTCCCTAAGTGCTCAAACCCTCTCATGGCCAAGACTATGCCTCATGTGGGAGCCTATGGAGTTTTTTTTTTTGTTTTCTTAGGGAATTAGGCACTTGTGAAACTTTTTAAATGTCTTAAGAGATCATTCTTACCCTCACATAAGCTATACAACCTTTAAAAAGTTTCAGAATTTAGCATGCATCTTAAAATCCTTAGGTAGAATAACTTGTATTTCAAGGCTTTTTTTTTGTTACTTCATATTGCATATTCCTACTCCTCATGCTTCAAAACCCTCCTTTATACCTTCTTAAGATGAAAAATGATTCCCTCTTATACGGGCCTTAATCTGGCCGAATGTAACAAGAAAGGAAAAAGCAAGATGGAGCAAATTTGATCCATGTATCTTACCTTATTTTAACACTTTTCAAGAGGGCTTACACAAGCTTCTAACAGCTCTTCCAAATCCTCTCTCCTTTCCTTTGAAACAGCCATGAAGTAGCACCAAATAAATCATTAAAGCCATAAGAAAAGAGAGGAGAATGAGGAGAAGAAGTTTAATGAGGGAAACAGTAGGAAAAAGGGACAAATCCTTACACTTTTTGCTTAATTTCTCTCCTTCTTCTTCCTCACTTTTGTGCATCTCTCTGGCTTGGTTCTGTCTCAGATTAGCAAGCATCGGTTTAAAGAGTGGAAGCTAAAGGCTGGATGTTTTTGAGAAGCAAAAAGGTAAAGTTAACTTACTTTTTCACTTTTCATTTTAGTCCCTAAATTATGGTTTCTCCATTTGGCCTCATTTTAACTCTTTTTCGAGAACTATCTTTTCCATAATAAAATTTAGATTGTCTAACTTATAAAATATCTTTGGTTTCACCTAAATTGGATTTGAAACCATTCCAAACCATTTGGTCAAAGTTTCAGTCAATCGATGATCGAACTCGCTCACTGGAGTGGTTTTAACTATTTTAGGGGTTCCTATGATTTTTAGAGACTCTGAAAATCTCAGAAAACTCAATTTTTTTATTTAAAATTTTATCATGTGAGTTTTTCAAAATTTACCCTAAACTATAAAAATGCCACTTCATATTTTCACAATTTTTCGTAGCCTTTTTGGCTTGAGTTTCTTAGCAAAGCAAGCTTTATATCCTCATTTTTAGATGTCTAGTTTATCCCTCTTATTTTCTTTGTTTTCTATTCATATGATTTATGGGACTTCTTTTGTAAATCCCTAATTTCTAGCCTTTTACAAAAATTGAGTTTACACTATCCATGCTTTCATGCACTTATCTATGCTTCAAGTCTCGATCAAGCTATGATATAGGCAAATAAAGGTAGCAAACTTGGTGGTTACTAATATGACTTGGTTCAAGGAGAAACTTATAAGCAATTAGATAACTTAAAGAAGTTATACTCTCTGTTTTTAGTGTTTAAAGCTTGGCTCTTAATAACATGTTTTATTCCTTCTTCAATGGTACTAATAGCTGATAAACCAATAAATGAGCATGATGTTATTAAGGCAAAAATTCTAGCTAATCTAGTAAAGGAGGGTAAGGCACTTGATTCAAGTAGCTCAGTTAGAGGATATTTATCACTTACACTCGTTAAAGATATTGATGAAGAGGCCAAAATTGTTATAGGGGCCAATGGATTAGTTGAAGCATTTTTTTTTAGTTTTTGCATTCAACAATGCATGAAAGGAATGTGATGGTCCAAAAAGGTGGAGCAATGGCTCTCTTCAACCTTGTTGTGAATGACAACAAAAATAAGAAAATTATGCATTTAGCAATGTGCAAAGTGCACAATCCTACTCCTTGGGATGTAAATTAGTGTGTTAAAGACAACTTGCATTGATAACTTTAGTAAAGATTTGGTGAAATATTTTTGGTTCTACAAATGAAAAGTTGAGTTTTAGATTTTATGAACCTTATAAAGTCTTGAGAAGCATGAATTAGTAGCTTACTATTTAAAATTACCACCACCAACAAGAATTCACCTAGAATTCTATGATTCTCTACTTAACAGATTACTTTATTCATCAACCCCATCTTAAAAAATTCCTTTTTTTCTAATAGAGGAATTGGAGTTAAGAGTTTATCCTGAAGTTGTAAGGAAGGATAGAAAATTAACTAATGGGCAACTAAGACCTTTAATCAAATGGAAAGGGTTACTCAAATTAAAAAAAAAACCCAGGAAGGGACTATGGAACCATTAACATGCAATTTGTAGATTTTCACCTTAAGGACAAAGAGGAAGCATGTTAAGGCAGGTAATGATAGACCCAACATCATTAGTGGGAGAGTTTATGAGAGAAAAGGAAATGATAAGGCCCATGAATATGGTAAGATGGCAAAGAAGGGGAAAAAGAGGAATTATCTAGGAATTATTAACTTTGACCTGATGGGTAGCATGAGTAAAAAGAGAAAGAGAAGCTGGTAAAGTGTGTGTGTGAGGTTTGTTAACTAGGAATGATCAGAAGGTAAGGGAGGGAAAAAATCAATTAACTTAGTAGAGAGTCTTTAGTCTCTCAAATACCAGAGGGATATATATATATATATATATTTTTTTTTTCCTTTCTTGCAGAGTTTCATCTTTCTTCTTGCTTATTGTAATATACTACTACTATCCTTTATCATTTTCCTTTAGTGGGTAAAGATAAAGTAGCTTTGTCTAATGAATAATATAAAAGTTTGTTTGGGTTCCATCATTGTCTAACATATTTCGTATGCATATCATCATCCTTATGCCACAAGACAATGCTTTACAAATGAAACTTTGAAATGGCAATGTTTTGATAATGTTAAGTTATCCAATAGAGATAATGGCTGGGTTGGCAGATATTGCTATTCTTCACATATTAGAGGGTATCACTCGGCACGTTGCGTCACTATTAAAAAAAGTGGCATTTTCTTGTGATATCTTTCCACCAAAAAAGACATAAAAATCTATGAGAAAAGAAATTCTCTCGATATTTCTCATAGAAAATGGGTCATGAAAAAATCAACTATAGGAAATCAAAATTCTAACAAAAAATTTTCATACGATTGTCTTCTCACAGATAAATTTTGTGAGAATAGTTAGTGAAAAAAGTTAAGTAGAATTTTGTGTATTTGTCACAATATTTCTCATAGAAAAATTCCATGAGAAAATTCTCACAAAATTTTTCCATGAGAAATTAATGGAAAATTCATATTAGCAACTTTCTTATAAGAAAATTTCATGAGAAAATTAGAAATTTTTGCCCCAACCATTACCTCTGTACATCAACCCCTATTTACATGAATAGAACTTATTTAAATAATCAAGAAGTCTAATTCTTGAATTCAACCAACCAATAACAAATATCATAAATACATTAAGGCTATAAACCATATGTTAAAACTATAATGATAATGGAGCCATAATATAATAAATATATGTTAAAAATATCCGACACTTCATTAAGGTAAAGACAAATAAGTGCATATTATTATATAGCTACATTTCATAAAATCCATAATAATGTCACATAAATGATAGTTCTAAAATCACTCTTCATCATCCTCATCCCTAGTATCATCATCTTCATTGCCATCATCATCATCATCATTATCATCATCATAAGTGGGTTAAGGTTAAGAAGTACCACCTCTTTTAGTGCCTGCACTCATATGACTCATAATCTATTTCATAAATGCCTCCATCTTGTCCTTGTGGGCCTTTTGCATCTTGGTAAAACTTGCTTTATAAATTTCGGCTTGTTTTGATAATTTATCTTCTAATTTTTTCTCAAATGATGCCTCTAAGTGTGCTCTCATTTGTGAAAACTCACCAAGATTATATCCAAAATGTTGTGTGCCATCAAAACTAAGGAGACCAGCCTCTGATCCAAACCCATATGCACATCCTCTTTTATTCTTTCTACTAACAACTTTGAGCCATATAGAAGAATCAATGTCATTTGGCCCTAACTCTTGAGTCTGCTTTATCCACTCATACTAGCTCTGTAACAATCAAGAATAGATAAATATTAAGTACATAAACAAGTTAACTATATATTTAGCATATATTAACGAACTTATTTACAAACTAGTTAAATGACTTACATAAGTATCAGAGCTTTTTTACAAGCCTAACCCTTTTTTTCTCATTGTGTTGGATCCTCTTGAATACCTCAAGGATCTCAACCTCTCTATCTAACTCCACTTTCTATAACACTTAGGTAAAATTCGTTAGATTATAGTAGCGAAAATTATATAAACATTAATCTAATGAAAGTAGCACATTTAAAGAATGTTCACCATCTTTCTCTTATGCTTTGAGAATGGCACACACCTACGTCTATATAGGCATCCTCTAGTATCTACAACCCTGTATAACTTATTATGCTTATTATGTGTAGACTTGGCCTTAAACTCATTGCTTTGCCAATAGACATCTAGCTCAGCTCTAGCTACTATAGATAACCATTTGCCTTTGATTTTTTTAATACGAATATCTTTAAAGGATACATACATAATAGTGCTATACTTCTTCCTCGATATCTTGTGAATTTGTTGCTTAGCAGACAAATCCCAAGCACACATTTTCTACATTAAAAACAAGCAAAACTAATTTCATAAAGAATAATAGTAACATATTAACTATAATTATTATAACACCTAAAGATTATAAAATTAGTTTACCTTAAACTCTACACATCATAAGTTTTTCACAATATCAGGGACTTTAGTAAATGTTAGCTATGTTTAAACTTACTATGGATGATTTGAGACAATATAGTGACTAGTGGAACATGTGGATAAAACCTACAAAATAAAGAAAGTTATGCAGCAAAAGCACAAATAATCCTATGATTACAATATAAAAAAGGGTTATATGATTAAAGAATTCTTACTCATTGACCTCATTGGGTCTAATAACCAATCATCCATCACTCAGTCTCACCCTTGGCTCATATCTAATGGGATGAGAAGATGAGCTAGTTGCATCTATACTCAAAATATATGTGGAAGGCCCTTTTGAACCAATAAAAGCTGAGGAGTCAGGGGGTTTCTAAATATGTGGAAATGGAAAAGAAGATAATGCAAACGTTAGTCCAAAAGGGGTCCAATATATGGAGATAAGTGTGAAAGTGATGAATGTACTACAACTAATGGTATTTGAATTGATTCAGAAGGTCATACAAACTTCCTTTTACCCTTTTTGGTTGCAGAAGATCTTCCACCCTTGTTATGTCTTCCATCTAACATCTAGAAAGGAAAAGGAAAAAATATTTTACAAGTAAGCAAGAGTTAATAATTAATGTCAAGTAAACAGATTATAAAGTAATATTAACAAAGTTTTACTGGAATTTATCAATCACTTGCTAAATAATAATTACTAGGAAGATCCTCTTCAATATCAGATGCGTCATTATCTAATAGTTCCTCCTCTAATACTTTATTGCTTTCTTCTTCACACTCATCAATTTCATCAATTAAAGAACTAATATGTACATCATCTACTTCTTTGTTTTGATCCATGTTATCTTTCAGATCTTACTCACTAATGTCAGTAGCAACTAACTAAGCTGAACCATTGCTTTCATCTTGAAATAATGCATCTAAATTGTCACCACCAAGGGCATCAATCCTATTCCTTGCTTTCATTCCAATCACAATAAGCCAATCTTTTTTGTTGGATATTGATTTTGGATATGGTGCATAGTACACTTGATCGGCTTGTTAGGCAAAGATAAAAGGATCATTACCCTTGTATGTTCCTTTAGAATTGACCTCCGCAATACCATATTTAAGAGAATTGGATAATCTCCTTAACTGATAGCCGCTTAACTGTTAGGCCAGTAAATTGTTAGTCACTTAACTGATAGGCTAGTAAACTCTATTTAGATAATCTCCTTCAACACACCATAATATGAGAATTCAACTTCACCACGACTATTTCCTTTGACATATACTCCACTATTATTGGTCTTCCTCCCTTTTGCCTAAAAGGCTATGTAAACCTTATAACTATTAATAGACCATTGATCCCATGTATGCACAAGTCTCAATGGATCCCATACTAAAGAAACTAACAAAGCATCTTGTATTCCATTTAAAGGGTTTAAAACTTAATAAAAAAATAAACATCATTGACACATAATATAAGAAGTTTAGTTTCATGAATTTACAATCTTCCTTTACAAAAATTAGGTGAACTTACAAAAGTTTTGAACCACTCATGAAAATCGGATAAAATATGCTTATCAACTACTACATTGGATAAGGTAGGGTTCACAGAAAGTAATGCCTCAACATACAAACTACAATATAGCACAAAAGGGATTAACCCTGATTAGTTAGAATATTAAATTTGAAAAGATAATTACATATTGAATCAAATTAAGAGAGAAACTTGCTTAAGGAAAGGTTCAACCTCTGGACAATTAAGAAGAACATACAATATTATGGCATTAGCACCATTATTAATAAGATAATGAGTTTTACAAGTAGCTCTTCCATGATACTAGCTAGGATAATTGAAAATAGAGATAAGAGGATAAGCATCACACTCTCCACTATCATCATTTCAAGGAGCCCTCCTACTTTTTGTGGGAACATGTGACTCAAAATAATAAGAGCAGAAAGTTAAAGTTTCTCCAAGGATGTACCATTCACAAATAAATCCTTCAACATCGGCCTTATTTTTAACCTTTTTCTTTAGCATATACAAAAATCTCTCAAATATATACATCTGCCTATATTGTACTGGTCACAAATTATTGCTTCATATACTAAATGAATAGGTAAGTGCTCCATGACATTAAAAAAATCAAGAGGGAATATCTTTTTAAGTTTACATAAAATGATAGGAATGTTTTGCTCCATCACATTAAGATTATTTAGTTGTAAAATAGAAGCACAAAAATTTCAAAACAAAAAAAGGCTCAACTTTGTTAAGGTATCAAAGATTGGGAATGGTAACCCCTTACATACAATTGGTAGTAGTCCCTCCATGAAAATATGACAATTATGACTTTTCATCCCTATTAAAATGCAACTTTTCACATCAACACAATGTCCTAAATCATATGCATAACCATTTGGAAGTTTTAAAGTTTTAACCCATTCATATATTATAATGTCCAGTTTTCGTTAAACAACGAAAATTGGCACGTTTTCAAAGCAAGTCTCCTTAAATGAATTAGTTATGATCTCAAAAAATTTGAGTAAATTATAATCTCCTAAAAATGAGAATCATAGCCTCAGACGGAAGGAAAAATGGAGCTAGAATAAAGAAAAAAATTTTGACAAAAATTTTACAAAACATAATGGCATTTTCGTAATTTTGAGAAAATTTTAGAATTCACACAGGAAGGCTTTTTAAATGAAATTTTTGAGTTCTTTGGGGTTCTCAGAGGTCCTGAAAACCATGAGAAGCCCCGAGACAGTTAAATTCCCTCCGGTGGACGTTTTCCAATATCAGTGTACTTAAACTTTGACAAATTTGTTCGAGAATGTTTTAGCTCTGATTTGAGTGATTCTAAAGGTACTTATTAAATTGGGAAGCTAAATGTTATAATGGAAAAGACGGTTCTCAAAAAATAATTAAAACAAAGGAGAAACGAAAGTGCCAATAACGAAGGGCAAAATGAGAATTTTTAAAAAATGCTTCCTCCTCCCCTTATAAATAGGTGGCGCCCCACTCTCTCCTTCATTTAGACTCAGAGTTTTCTGCCCAATTTTAGAGAAGAAGGCTAGGGTTTAGGTGCACTAAAGGGAGAGAAGAAGAAGGAGAAATCCAAGCTTTAATGTATGGTTTCTTGGTAATTTTTCATGCTTTTTTCCATCTAAACCTCCTCTCCTTCATTCTCCTTTGTTTCTTTTAATTAAAATGAAGTTTAAAAATAGGATTTAAGGGATAAACTTAGGGGGAATTTTGGATTTGAAGAGAGGAGCTTGGAGAAAACAAGATTCAAGTGAGAAAAAGCAAAAAAACAAGGTAATTTCTCCTCCCATGGTTGCTATCTTTGGTTCCCTCCTTCTCCATTTCGCCTAGCCTAAGGAACCCTATGAGGATTTGATTTTTAGGTAGAACCAAGGGTAAATCTAAGGAAAAAGGGTGTGAAGATTAAGAATATGCAAAGAGAATTAACAAAAAGTCATTAGATTTCAAGATGCAATTTCTAGGGTTTCAAATGCACCTTGTAAAATCTAATTTTGTATGATAATTTCTAGGCTTAAATAAGAGTTTAAATGACCTCTTAAGATCCCTAAGAGGCTCTTCATATGCATCCTCCCTTAAGAAAACAAAGCAAACTCCAAGAAGCCCAATTTCCTTTATAGCCTCGGCCTAAAGAGGTTATGGTAGCTAGGGAGAGTTTTAAATTTTACTAAGCTCACCCTTGAGTCATATATGATGAATGAAAATGAGGAGAAGCTTTGGAAAAAATTTAAAACCCATAGAAAATAAGTTGGTACTTTAAGTTCCATATTATGACATAAAAAAGTAACATGTAGTTAGACTCTTAGTTTTGATTGTGTGATGACTCCAAAAGGCTTAAAAGGAGTCAAGAATCATATTTGAAAGGAAAGAATGGAGCCTAAAATTTATTTGAGGGGTGTTGCTTCATTAAGTGCAATTATGGAACCATAATGAGGTTTATAGATCAACTTAGTATCTAAGCAAGTTGTGTGACCTTAGAATTAATTTTATAAACCTAATTGGCTTAAGAGAAATCATTCCCACACTTTTTGTATGTGTGTGGCCGAAAAGGAGAGCTTGGATTCAAAGGAAAAAGTGTATAATTGTACCCAAAGTAGCTCTTTTCACCTTCTCTCATGCATGGATGTGTAAGCTTGTCTTTGAATGTGTGTATGTGTATGAGCCAAGAACCCTTAAAATTGGTTGAGAAAAAGCAAAGAGTCTCCCAAAAGTAAGATAAACTCCTAAGAGCATAGTTGAGTCCAAAAATGTCTTAAAGAATGGGTGAGGCCAATTTACTTGCTTGGCAAGCCTTTGTATGCTATGTATGATTTTCTCAAATGACGAAAATGTCTCTTGAATGTTTGCACATGTCAACATGACCATACATGCATTTATGAGACTTGTGTGTATCCTTTATATATGATTGAATGGGAGATGAGCTATTAGGATTCTTTAAATCTCATTCCCTCATCTCTAATGATCTAACATACTAGATAGACCAAATAGACAAGGTAATGGAAGCCAACCACCTTAAAGATGAGAATATGATATTCAAAAATGTGATTTTTGCTACTTTAAGGCCATGCTACTAGCAAATGATGTAATTAATGGATGTATATGTATTATAATTTTATAAACATATGTAATTATGTTAATAGGCCATATATGAATAAGAGGATATATTATGTGACCATGAGAATGTGATTTGAATGTATGATGGCAAATTAGCTTCCTTAATGGTATTATGGAATTGTGCATATGTGTGGATAAGATGGCCAAAATGAAATGCATGGAGTTTGGGATCATTTGGGCAGCTCACATAATTCTTAATTATGCTTTTAGACTTGTCCAAGAGGTGCCTGATAAGCATGATTTTTATGTATTTTATTTCCCTTAATTTAAGCATTTTAAATATTAAATAAGGCTTCATGGATTTACTTAGATGGAATTTAATTTTAGTAGCCATTTTTTGCACTTTAGGAATTAAATCACAAAATCTTGGATTTTTAATGCATAAATCTTTTTAAATGAATTTTGTGAATATTTCTATTTCATCCTTTCCATTCCTTTTGTGCAGATTTTCAATGCAAACTTGAGCAAATAAATGAAATGAAAAGACATTAAAAACACAAAGAGAGAGACGCAGCATGTAAGCTCCACGAGCAGAATAGAGTGAAGAGGTTCTACATACAAAGGAGCTTGGATACAAATACATATACATGCAGAACATAAAAGAATGTAGCTCACTTGCATGGGTTTCTGGACGTGGCTGGAACAAGGAATAGCAATGCTGAAATAGAGAAGAAGCTCTTGAGCAGAACAAAGCAAACAGAACACGTAGAGCAAAACGTGGAAGAAGCTTCGAGCTTGGCTGAAGAAGGAACACGAAGAAAGGATCTAGATTAAGTATGGAGGAGCTGCATGAAGACGATGAAGGCTTTATGTGAACAAGTTGAGAGGAGCTTCACGTACAGAACAAACTCGAGCAAATGGAAGGAGCTGCAGTTTCGATGTGGTACGAAGAGAAGTAGAAACAAAGGAGAAGGAAGCTCAACGTGGTTACAGAACATGCAGAAGCAAAATGAAGGGAAAAGTGCAATGTAGGAGCTGACGTGGGGTTGTAACACGTAAAGAAACACATGAGAAAGAAGAGAAACGGAGTACTCTTTGGTCTGACATGGTAAACGAGCAGTAACATGAACACAAAGGTAGAGAAAATGAAGAAGAAAGCTACGTGATGAGCGTTTGAAGGAACAAAGAAGAGCTAGGCAGAACGTGCATGGAGAAAAGAAATCCTGGAGGTTACTTCTTCTTCATCTCTCTTGGATAAAACACACAGAAAAGTTGAAGGAGCTGAACAATGAAGCAAGCCAAAAGCATTATGAAGCTACGGTTGCACGATGCATGAGCTGAAAACAGAGCATGAAGAGAAGCAACGCATCGTAGCAACAAAACAAGGCTCATAGCTCCATATCACACATGGGTTACACATTCATACGTGATTAAGAAGAGAAAAAGCAAGCAAGCCATGAGCTGAACGATGGAGAAGAACAGAAGCGATGAATCAAAGAGAAGAAGCACAGAACAGAGCATAAAGCAACGAGCTGAGCACGTGAGATTTTAATGAATAATAAGCTAGAATTTGGCTATGGAAAGACGTGGAAAAAGGAAGCATGAGCTGGAGACTTAGTGAGCTGTGGTTTTCGAACAGAAGGAGGAGATTCAGCATAAGACAACATATGAAACAGAGCTGAGGGGCACGTGACTTTTAAGGAGGAAGGGATTCGCACAATTAGATTCATTCACACCTCCATATTTTCGGAAACCCTCGTCTATATATTCCATCGATCCATTCCATGCAGGGAGGCATTCCATTCATTCATTCATTCATTCACGTCGCATTCATCCATCCTTCGCCCTTCGTCCATTCCGCATCCACCACGCCATCTCCTCCATTCCATCTTCCATCCATCCACCATACAATAAAGCTCTAATCCATCTTGAGGCTAGCAAGGAAGAAGACCTTGGTGCAGGCTTGAATCCATGGAGAAAAATTCAGAATTTTTGGCTAAGACTTCTCTATTTTCCTACACTTTTTCTCTTTCATATATTATCTTGGTTAAGTTATATTTGATAGGAAATTTGTGTAATTGTAATTAGTGGCTGGTTAAACACTAATTAGGGAACCTTTTGTTGATTAATTGATTGTATTAGATACTGATTTTTCATTATTCTCTAATTTCCCATGTGTGCCTCGAAGGTATTCGATGCAATACATGAATAAAATTATGTGCTTGAATATTAAATTTGAGAATTCCTTAGTGTTTAGTTGGTTAATTAAACATCTTGGTATGATGATTCAAAGGTTAATTAATTAGTCAATCAATCAAATTAAATGTTTATTAATCTTAAAAACAAGAATTAATAATTTAATGCAGGATTGAGGTCTCAATTCAACATTAGATCGTTAATCTCTTGAATCTTGAGTGGTAACCCAAGATAATTTGTTGTGAACACAATTAGGAACTCTTAGACCAGAATTAATCACAATTGGAATAGGATAAGGATAATGGATACCAAGGAACGATTCCAAAGCTAGTCACAAGACCATCCTTCACCCACGATCCATACAATTAGGTAGTTAGTCATTTTAATTCAATTTTATTTTAAATAGTTTAAGTAAATCAAAACCCCCCTAATTTAAGAATTTTTAGAGTCTTTTAACATTTGGAAAACTTAATTAAACATTGAATTCCAATTCCAAGAGAGATGACCTAGGTTGTGCCACTAGCTACATATTTTATCAACCTATTTTATTTTGAGGGTTGCGCAATAGACCACTCAGTGTCAAACCCCAAGGAAAGCCATTTGAACATTTTGATATCCCATATGGAGTCAAAGTTGACCAATTTAGAACCTTATATCACTTTTGTCCAAATAAGCTCTTATTGATCTAAGATTTGGCAGAAAATTAGAACTTGTTGAGAGCTTTTTGGAAAGCTAAAAAAAAAATTTTGGAGGTCTACAAATATTTGATGAATTTTCAAAATTGGCAAATTTTCTAGTTTTAGTCAATTACTGTTCACTCAGATCCAAAAATAAATTTCGTCACACAGGGCCCAAATGATGTCCAATTAGCATAAAATTTTACATAAAGAAATTAGACATTTCCATGACTTGTGTCAACTGGAAGAACCTCATTTGGATGCCTAGAGAGGGAGATATGAATTTTCAAAAAATCTATCTAGTATTAGGAACTTCAACCGATCTCAGTTACTATTTGATTAGATTTCGAGGTCTAGGCATACCTGAATTGGTCTGGAGTTATTTTTCATCTCTAGCTAACATCCATAGATTTCCAATTTGGTATCATTTGCATAGATTGGATTTTTTTTGGAATTAATTGAATATTTTTGAAATTTGCTGCAGAATTCTGTGACAGCACCAGTGGACAGCCTGAACTCTAGACCATTTCGAATGTCAAAGTCCTTTGTGAAGGATGTTATGATCTGAACATATCTTTAACATAAAGTAGACATGTGTAGCTTTCTATAATGGCTAAGAATGGATAATTTTGATTTTTTTTAGAATTAGTTATGATTTTTCAAATTTGTGACAGAAAAGTAAAAAAATCTAGCCGAAAATATATATGTGCATTTTGAGCTTCCCTTTGAGTTTCATGAGTTGTAGGCCACTTTTCATGATGCAAATGTGTTATATTCATGTAATTAAATATTATAATATGATGTATGAGCTCACATGGTCCACGTGATACTGAATGAAATTTTTATACATGACGCAACGCAAAAATATTCATTATTTTTATACTATTTTCTTGATCCTTCCATAAAATGCATAATGGGAAGCATAAATATGTTATGAAATGAGCTAGAAATTATGGTGTTACATATATTGCCCGTTTTTGCTCCATATTAAATGAGTATACTACCTTGGGCTTTACCATTGCCTTTATCCTTCATGTGTAAGGTAGGTCATTTACAATACATAGCCAAATTTAACCTTACTTTTACATTATTTTTCATCTTACCCTTCACATCCATCACCATATTAAACATATTGTGAAAAAATTTCCTTCCGTATGCATTATGTATATATTATGTGGATTCAACAAGTCAAGCCAATAGGGAAGATCCTAAAAAATGCAATGTCTAGTTCAATTATGGTCTTGACCATACCCCTCTAAAGATAGACTTGGAGATTTTATTATTTTAAAAAATCTTTTAACTTGATCATACAATTCCTCTCCTAGATACCTTAATGGTGGTTGTGAAGTCTCAGTGATATTCTTTAGAAATTTTTGTTTGTTTCGACGAAATAGATGGTTCATTAGCAAGAACTAATAATGACAATCAAAATAACAAGTTTTTCTTCTATGTTTTAATTGAAATGCCTTTAAACAACCCATGCAAATAGGACAACCCAATCTCATTACAGTTTTCCAACCACTGAACATGTCATAAGTTGGAAAATCATTGATAGTCCATATAAGGGTAACTCATAACTTGAAATTTTGTTTCACAGAGATGTCATACATTTGCACACCCTCTTCCCAAAGTAACTTCATATCATTAATAAGAGGTTGTAAGAAAATATCAATCTTACTTTTTGGATTATGCGGCCCAAGTATTATTATTGTTAAAAACATATATTCCTATTGCATACACATGCCAAATGAAAGATTATATGGAGTAATAATTACAGGCCAACAAGAGTATGGGTTCAAACTCAGACTAAATGGAGTAAAACTATCAGCATAAAGATCTAACTTGACATTTCTCAACTCTAATGCAAAATCTAGATAATTTTGATCAAATTGCTTCCAAGCATTCCCATTTTATGGATGCAATAACACACTTTCAGCACGACAGTTTTCATGATGCCATCTCATGTACTTAGTTGAGGCATTATAGGCAAACAATCTCTGGAGTCTTGGAATAATTGGTAAATACCACATTTTTTATTAGAGATGTCCCTAAACCTTCCTTTTCCTACTTTGGCCTCCCTATATCTAGCTTCATCACAAAAGTGACATTCCTTACCATTGGTTGCATTACCATAATACAACATACATCCCTTACTACAATAATTAATCTTTTTGTAACCACAACCAAGTTTTGAAACTAATTTTTTGGTTTGGTACAACTTGGTAGGAATTTGATGATTAACAAGTAAGATTTCAGTCATCAATGTGATAAGCTTATCGGTACATGCCTCGAGAATGTTATAATCAGACTTTATGCTCAACAATCTCACAACCATGTATAACACTATATGATTTTCACACTCATCTCACAACAGAGCTTGTGCAGCTCTTAGCATGTTATAAAACTTCACAGAACTTGGATTAGGGTCTTTAAGCATGTCATATCTCTCAAATGATGCCTCAGCCACATCCTTGACCATCTGCTCATATAAATTAAAATTTGTATGAATGTTAGTCTTAATTGGAGCCGATGGTGGACATTCCTCTTTATGATTATAGCAATAGTAATAATCAGACATAAACCTTTTTTTATACAAGGGCATCCTAACTTCATCTGGATTATGATACTTCATACATTTGCATTTTACACAAGGGCATCTAAACTTCCCTTCTTGTTTAAATATATCTAAATGACTTGTAAACTGAACAAACTCTTTTACACCAGTAAAGAAATCATGTGTAATCCTTTGATGATTACCCTCTATTCTATTATACATCCAACGACAATGTTCAGGAAGTTGTATTAAGCTTAATTCCCTCAAAAGTTTGTAGGGAATACTTCAATTAAATAACTCCAAGCACACTGCCTTCTCATAAAGATCCACCTCCACTCTAGCTTTTGCCAACACAGATAAATGAAATAAAATAACAAATAACTTCAACAAATCACAATAATGCTATTGTAGATTCATGAAAAATATGACACTTGGAAGCATGCTAAATAGTTCCTCATTCTATGAATTGTTAGATTTTAAGGAAGGAGAAGAATTTTGAAAATTAAGGTAATCTAAATTTTGGGTTGTTTAAAAAGATATAGACCATTTATTAGGTGTTGTTCATGCTTCAAGGAGGTTTATTAGGTGGAAAAGTGTTGATTTCAGGATGTTGAATAACATATGGCATTAGATACCTCTCTCTCTACCCAATATTTTTTTAAAATTTTTAGATCTCACCACATGTCCTTTTTTTTCTTTTTTTGTATAAGCACATCTTCATTTCTATATATGTTCAACAACCATCCTACAAAATCCCAACATCTTACTCATACATAGTTAGTTTAATAATAAAGAAGTTGATTAAATTTTTAGTGCAATAAGGTATTCACTCTTTCCTTCTCTTTACCCATTCTATTATTTAATTTTAATGTGAATATGATAGTAATTCCTTTTTTGTGGCTTAGCATGCATAAATTTATGGGCATTTAAATGAAAAAAAATTCACATAATTATGAAAAGGAGAATGAAGGAGGGTGATCTTCCCTTGCTATAATTTCCATGTCAATCAGAAATTATCTCCTTTAGTAAGCATTAGGCTAATTTTTTAAAAAATGATTTTCTGGTGATGTCCAGTCTTGATTCCCCACATTATTAAGAAAATGAAGTTCTCCTATCTTCTTTGCTTGGTTTTTTTTTCCTATTGGTAAGGTTGCACAAGAAATTGTATATTTTGTTTATTTTTAGAATAAGTCATTCTCTTCTTTTATGAATTTTATTAAAATTATATGCATATCTTATCTATTTTTAAAATATACATGAAGCTTTCTTGAAATAAAATGTTATTTTTATATTTTAGTCTAATTTTAAAATTTTTAACTAAAATACTCCCTATTTAAAAATTTTTTAGTTAAAAAATACTTAAGTTAATGAATGCTACTTTAATAAAAAAAATTTAAACTAAAAAAAAGTATAAGGTAATATTTTATTTTAAGAAAAGTCTATATTTCTTTTAAAAACAAAAAAAAATCTATATAATTTTAACAAAATTTGAGAGAAGTATATGTAGTGTGCTTTAAAATTTATTATTGCATGTTTTAGTTATGATTTAATGAAAAAACTAAAGGCTACTTAATAGTACCTAAGACTCAGTATTACTGCCTTTTAAATTTAGCCATTAATCCACATCAGTTTATGACATGACAAAA
>JAIUCV010002258.1:22500-47500 GCA_026724425.1 Erythrophleum ivorense | reverse complement strand
CCGGAAAAAGAGAAGAATCGGGTTTAGCGGTAATGGCATAAGCCAAAGCTAGATCACCGGAGTTTGGGCAAATGGGTACGAGAGAAAAAGGTTTTGAAATGCATCTTCCGAAACCAGATAATCAACCGAAGGAGATTCCCCAGCAAAAGGAGATGGCTCTAGTTTCATACTAATCTTCGATCTTCAAAATTCCCTAAGGTAAGGCATCCCAAGGAGCGAAGCGGCTCAAAGGATTGGCAATTCAGCTCAGTCTGGTCTGAGGAGATGGGCTAGGCTACTCGCCCCATACGTAGGAAGAGGGGGAAGTCAAGTACCTATATCCAAGATCACTATATCCGCTTTGGTGGTAATATCTTGAGGAAGGGCATAAAAGAAAGCACCAAAGCAAAACAAAGTAGATTATTCTAAGATACGAAACTTGCGGAAGGAATGAAAAGGTATTCGACTAAGACGGGGACGGGTATTCCCGAAGATGCTTGACCTAAGAGATAGAGACGAGAACGAGACTAAGAAAATAAGATATTGGAGAGGAAAGAAGCAGTGCGAGTAGAGTAGGGGAGATAAATCAAAGAAAGACAGTACGGAAAGGGGGAGAACCCCTACCCCAGAAAAGGAAGAGAAAAAGTTATTTTAAAGACTTATTTCCAGTTCTCTTTAGTAGAGACATTAGGGGGGAAAACATTCTCACAAAGAAAGAAGAGCACTAGAGTACTATAGGGCGGAGCTCCCTGCTTCAGCTGAAAACCGCTGACTTGCTTGAAGAGCAGTAACTTGCTTACTCGAAAGCGAAAGACTTTATAGGCACTTTCACTTCCAATTTCTTTGAATGTCAGGAATCCCCTCCTCCACTAGATCGGGTAAACCTCACTATATCTGCGATAACATCACAGACCAGTAGGTCGCCCTGAAGGCCTGCTAACCATCGAGTCCGCCGAATCATGCAAAAGAGGACTTAGGGCTTTTGGGATTCTTATTGCAATTTGAAGTTCTCCCGTAGAGGATGTGCTCCCAATAAATCTGCCAGTGCCTGTCCTTTCACGGCCTTTTCTTTTGTGGTACGAATATTATGTCATACTGTGAGAGCAGTATTGACCATTTAGCGAGTCGGGCCTTCATTCTTTGCTTTGGTCACAAGGATCTTTAAAGGGTTTACTCCCCTGGTATATGGTGTTACCAATTAGGTGATGTCGTATGTGCTGCGAACATGAGAGCAAGGCATTTCTTTTGAACTGCTTATACCGGTCTTCTGCGGCAGTAAGTGAAGGCATCAGAACAGGAGTGATTCTGGTTCTGGAAGTCACGAACGATATAAGAGAGAAAGATGACTTTGATTGCGTAAGCGTAATATCTATTCTTTATCCGAAGGAGAAGCTACAGCTTTGGAATCGAACTCAGGTAAAGAACAACTCTATAGATTGAGTCAAGTTAGACTGAAAAGTAAGCAATAGAAATTCTTAATCTACCCACTAGGGAGAGGAATTCTTGCTTTTAGTCTATTGACTGCAGATAGGCCAACAAGTGGATTTAGCCTTTCCTTGAAGGCAATCTCTATCAAGTCTTAAAGGTAGCTGTTACAGTCCTTCCCTGCCTCTCTCTTTCCTTACCTGCGTATGTATTTCATTTCTATCAATTCTTTACGTGCGTATGAGTTCAGTTCAAATCCAATTAATTCCCAGACAGCTAACTAAAAGAATTAGTGCTTACACGAGTTCGATGTAAGCGCTTACGCTGTTGCTGTCCTGTTAAAGGTACGTGTAGTTACTCGACCGATAGGGAGAGGAGGGAAGCTCACTTATAGGCTCACGAACGGGATTTCTATTTCATTCATAGCCAGCAATCAAACTCCTGCGCGTATTGTATATAATTCTTACCATAGGGAGAGGATTGATACTTTCTCCAGTAAGCGCCCCAGCAGTTAGAATTTAATCCCCATCATAAGTCAAACAAACAGGGCCGGGAGAGGGATGTAGTTACTCATAGCTATGAGGTGCGATAGCAGCTCGAGTTCAATCCTAAAGCTTAGCTCGAGATCTTCTAACCTCTCCTTAGCTGTCGAGATCTTCAAACCTTTCACACTTAAGCGATCAATCCTATCCCGTAGGCCTGAGAAAAAGGAAGTGAAATAGCTTGAGCACTGAGCACTGCTTATCCTCTCCCTAGGGCTAGATGTTGAATGAATATGAATACCTCTTCCCGTAACTTCAAAAAATCTAGAATCTTTCTTTAGTTACCTGACTTCGATGTAAGCGCTTACGCATTCGCTTTGCCTTAGAGAAAGAATTGAGAATACGTACAGCAAGCCCCTCCTCTCCTTATCGGGAGAGCTACTACCTCTCCTCTCACTTCGTTCGAGCAACCCATTACGTTATAAGGCCTTTCAGTCGAGCGACTACGTACCTCTCCTTTACAGTCGAGAGCGGAGCGCCCCTCTCGCTTCGCTCGAGATCTTACGAACCTCCGTTCCTTTAGCTGTAGCTTTAGTTCAGTGATTACATCTGATTGATATTAAGCCAAAGCTAGCAACTGACTCACCAACGGTAATCAGATAAAGAATAGTTCCTTTCGCTACCTTAGGACAGTTAGAGTTAGAGTTCCTTTATGAATCTCTTTCTGTAAGCGAATGAGCTGCAAGAAAGCCGATAGTGAGAGGTTTGAAGACACTACACCGATAGGGAGAAGATTGAAAACGCTTAGTGCTTGGGGCTAAGGCGGAGTACTATCTCGACTGTAAAAGAGAGGAGGGGTTGCTCCCGCGGGAGAGGTTCAAAGATCTCGAGCAAAGCGAGAGGTTCTAAAAGATCTCGAGCAAAGCGAGAGGTTCTAAAAGATCTCGACCGTTAGGGAGAGGAGATTGGAAAACTGAATCTAAGGCAGCAGCGAGACCAACGGGAGAGCAGGAGCAAGAAGAGCAAAGCTTTAGGCACAAGGTTCGAGAGAAGCTCGAGCTGACAAGGAGAGGTTTGAAAGCATACCTATAGCTAAGGCGCAGGAGTTTGATTGTTTGGTCGAGCTCCGGAGCTGGAAATAAAGAAAACTCAACTCCGAACTCGAAGTCAGAACTCCAACAACTGGTACCTCTAAAAGGTTCCCTTTTTCCCGGTTCCCTTCGTGGCTGTTACAAGCAATTTCATTCTTGCTATAGACTATCTCCGAACTGATGGTAAGAAAGCAAAATCAAATACAATACGCCTTTAGCTTTTGGATATAGCTTGCTTCAACCCTCTCGCTATCTGTTGAGTAACTTGTCACTTCCTACCTTTACTTTACAGTCGAGTAACTACTTCACTTCACCCTTGCTTCCTACTAAAAATGTGAAATCCCTACTTCCGGCCTACGGTCGAGCTATAATATAAAGTTCATTCCTCTCCCTACGGTCGAGATCTTCAAACCTTTCCCTATTCTATGGTCTTGCTCTCCTTTCAGTCTCACTTACTGTACCGATGGGTAAGATTTATCTTTCTTTCCATCTCCAGTGCGCGTATAGTATTTGATTATCTTTATTTCCAGCTCCGATAAAGGAAAAATAGTGAGTTGAGTTCAGTAAAAGAAAGAAAACGGATGCGCTAACGAGCCCTCCTTTCCCTATGGTATCGCGTCTCCAAACCCTTTCATTTCGTTCTTAAGGCCTCTAACGGGGCAACTAAGGCCGATAGATAGGGTAGGGAGAGGAAGGGAAAGAGCTTGCTCGCAGAGGTACGTAGTTAACCGATAGGGAGAGGAGTGTTATTGATTGCTGGGAGAGGTCTGAAAGCGCTCGAGCGATAGCGGGGAAAAGAGGATGGGGCTTGTAGCAAGCGTAATTGAATCGAAGCAGGACATCGATGGAACTAAGCAAAAACTCGCTTTTCACTGGTTGTTAGGGTTTTACCATGCGATGGTGAGATAATTGGATTTTCTTTAGTAAAAGATGCCGTAGAATCGACGATCTGAGGGTGAGGGGAGAAAGAAAGATGTGCTTATGGTTGTGATACTGCAGAGGCCACCCTTCATGTTCTTAGAGACTGCACTAGAGCAAAGGAAAGATGGATCAAATTACTGAAACCTCGTCTCCTAACTCAGTTCTTTTCTCTTTCCTTGCAGGAATGGATTGCTGGAAGGCGTGCAATGGGGCCGGGGGATATGGATCTAGAAAATGATCTTGGAAAAGAGTCTTTGCTCAAGCCTTGCTGATGATCTGGAAAGCTAGGTGTAAAAGACGTTATTCTGATGAGACTCAAGCTGACGAAGACATCGCCTTTCTATGCACTCAGATAGTGATCGATGACTTGAAGATGGAGGCGGAAAGCTTGGTCTTTCTTATCAATCGGAATACCATGCCTTACATCCTCCTTCTAAAGACTGGCTTCGTCTTGACACTGATGGATCGGTTGATCACAGAGGAGAGGCAACCTGCGGAGGACTCATCAGAAATGGTGACGGAGCGGAGGGGAAAAATGGCTTTCTTGCCGAAGACTTAGCAGAACTTCTGGGCATATTACAAGGAATGAAACTCTGTTGGAATTCAGGGTACCGCAGAGTTGCCATCTTCACTGATTTTCTGGAAGCCATCAATCTCATCAAGTGGGATAGCATCAATCAACATCCGTACGCCAACATTGTGATCGAAATCAGACATTGGTTAATGCAAAATTGGATGGTGACCATTGATCATAACTGATGAGAGACTATCTCCTGTGCTGACTGGCTTGCGAGGGAAGCTCATCGTATGGATTCTGATTACCTGGTTCTCAGAGAAGCCCCTGTCGGTTGCAGACCCTTCCTCACTCATGATTTTAACAATCAGTAGGTAGGGCTCGCGTCTTCTTTTCTTCTATGGCTTTGCCATAGCCTTCTATTCCAATTCAAAAAAAGAATTAGCTTTCCCAGAAACTAGATGAAAAAGCTTATTCCTTCCTCTCCCTACGGTCGAGCTTGCTACGCTCCTATCCCTCCGGTCCGTAGGTCGAGCGTATAATCATACACATTCAGACCTTCTAATGCCTTTACAATCATACAAAATCAGACCTGCAGCCCGGCTAAAGAAGAAAGGAGAAGACTGACTTCCTATCTATCGTGCTGCCAATAGGGACTTTTCACTTCACTGATCTTGAAGAGAGGGAAAGGAGGGGACAAGACCATATAAGAGGGAGAGGGCGGGAGAAGAATGTGAAATCGCTTGCTCGCAAGAGGAAGGAATGATTAGCTCAAGCCTATAGTATAGCCTTAGGACGTAAAGCCAAAACAAGGCCTAGGGTCCCGAACTCAGTAAAGAAAGACTGAAATCCTATAGCTTGAGTGAAGACTGCGAGCAAGCTTCAATCCTTTCCTGTTGGTCTCGTCATCTTGAGCTTATTCGTGATTGGTAAAGGAATGGGAAGCTGAGCTTGCCTACACCTTCTTCATCTGTCAAAGAGAGGGCCCCGCGGAGAAAGAAAGGAGAACGAGGGGCGAGGGAATATGGAAGATTTTGTTCTCAGTAGTGGGAGTTCGGAGATGCCCAAATCAGTCCACGAACTCCAATGCTATTCCCTTTCCTTTCCTTCTTTAGCCAGAAGCTCTGTTCACGCTATCGAAGAAGAGGCTCTTTCAATGGCTCGGTCAATATCGATCCAATTGCTTATATAAACGGATCCATCAACGAAGAAAGCGGGTCCGATCCGAACCCAAGAAGAGATCTCCTTCCCTACGGAGACGGAGCTTACTGGGGCTTGCGCCTTTCCTTAGCCCTGCCTTTCTGACTAAATATCTCTCCAGCCGGTCGGTTGGAGTTGGATTGAATCGACTTCGTCTTCTTCCCTTAAATGAATCCCGTTAAAGCTAAGAGGACGTTTCGTACCCCTTCTTACCTTACTCAAGAAAGAAAGTCATGCTGATCAGTAGTAGTGTCTAAGAGGAAGGGTTGGCGCTTTGAGCTACCTATTTAATGTAATTTAGACATATATTGTATATAATGGCTTAGTTTGGTTTTAAAACGGCTTCTTATTGAAAAAGAATACTATGCCAAAAACTTTATGTAGTCAGCCTTCTTCGAAGACCCCACGGAGCGGTAAGGAATTCCGTCAGTTCAGTTACTTCCATGCCTTGTAGTAGTACTCCCTCGTTCAAAGTAAGTTGAGATTCAAAGCTAACCCTTCCTTGTCTCCAGCTAGAGAGATTTCATTCTCAGTCCCAGAAGCTAGTGCAAGGTTTTAAGCAATGGGATAGCCTACTTCAGTTTCTTACTCTCTGGTGAATTTAGAGAGTCAAACCTACAGGTGAGATTTTGCTAGAGGAAGGATTGAAAGGCGACTTTCACTTTCAAAGGGTGCTGGGTGATAGAAGAGAAGGAAGGGGAAAGAAGGGAATGAAAGTCTCCATTTTTCATTAGGTCTATAGTTGCTAGTTGCTTCACCTCAATATGTTGATTCAAGTAGGAGTAGGAGAGGGAACAGCTGTCTCGGTATTCGTTCTTGAGTCAGTGACTGAGAATAAGGGCTAGTGAGAAATCAGACTAGTGGGGCATCTTGCTTTTCGTAGTAAGCAATTATTTTTAGAAAGCTCTTTCTTTATCGAAGAAAAGAGTAGTTCCTCTTGTTCCTATTCTACGATTCGGAATCAGATCTGATCCGAACTCCGTAATCAGTCTTTTGGGCTCTATATAGCGTTAGAATGCCGTCTTCTGGTCCTCATGTGGATGATTCCCCATATGACTCATTAAACGTCGGTTTCTCAGTCAGAATCATTTTCTCTATATGCGTTCCCGCCGCATTGACTAGGTCTTATCTTAGGTCTCCTTTTCTCTTTAGATATGCGAAGCGGCTAGTTGGTCACAGAAAGAAAAAGGCTAACGAGCTGAGCTCTAAAGTAAGCATCTTCTTACCTCATTGGCTGGTAGGAAGTGAGTTGCTATTCAGTCAGGAATGGAGTAGATTAAGACTCTGTCTCGGGATATCTCTTTCTTTATTCTGCAACTGAAATTCATTCTATTCTATATTACATTCCATCCTCTCCGGTCTCACTTACTCTCGCTTAGAAAGAGCTGCTTCTGAACCTGCCAACCAGGGCAAGCCTAACTGAGCCGGATTGAAGTCACTCTCCCTATCGCTTGACTCACTTCGTACCCCATTCCATTCTATAAGTCAAACAGGGCCGGGATAGCTGCTGTACGCTCTTCTCGCTTCCCTCGTCCTTACCTCATGCATTGAAGTAGTCCGGTACGCGTAGCTAAATCAATCCTATAGCTTGAGTTCTGTAATAGCCCAGACCTAGAAATCCTTCTTTTCTTAATCTTTCCCTAGGGTAATTCTTACCATCAGTTCGGAGATAGTCTATAGCATGTCGGTTGAAAAAGAGATTCAATCTTCTCCTTGAAGTCGAGCTAGCTAAATCAAATCAATCCTCTCGCTCCTCTCCTTTCAGGCTAAATGAAAGCAATTCCATTCGCCAAGCTAATTGAATACCATCCTCTATCAAGTAAGTGATAAAAACCTTACTGTAACAAGCAAGCAAGGGACAATTATGCCATTCTAGGCTTTGCCCGATTCAATCTATCTTTCTAAGTTATCTCCTTCTTCTCCTGTGACTGACTTGTACAAATCTTTCTACCTTTTCTTTTCTTCTTTAGCTGAGTTCGAATTGATCGTGCTGTTTTCATTCTTACCATCGTAGAGTCTTGTCTTGTATTCAATTGCTTGCTTGTTTGTTAGAAGGGAAGGAAAGCTCCAGCTTTTGAATCTAGTTGCAAGCTTTGGCCCTATCTGGCCTCTCCTTACAGTCGAGCATATTCTAACCTTAGCCTTAGTTGAACACTAAGCTCAATACAACCCTTAGTCAAATAAATAGGCCTGATCTTGATTCAACGGCAAATTCCCTTAAGCCTTAAGGCACGAAGTGTTCTTCTCGACCGATAGGGAGAGGCATGAAGTGTTCTTCTCGACCGATAGGGAGAGGCATGAAGTGTTCTTCTCGACCAGAGGGAGAGGTTTGAAGACGCTCATTTGCTTTCTGCTTTCTGCTCTGCTCAATACCTGTAATGTAAAGAGTGGATAGGCTTACACCGGACCGGTGAATTGAACAGCTTAGTAAGAAATTCCTGCACCTTAGTTGAACACTAAGACAATAGGCTTGGGCTTTCTAGCTAATGCGCGTAATCAATCTGCATCCTTGCTTGTAAGCAATATCAATTCTTAATGTAGCCTGTAGGATAGTTCAGTGACTTCTTTAACCTCTCATTAGTATCAGTATCCAGTCTCAGTCTTAGTAGTTAGTACTCAGTATCGGTATCAGTATCTCTTTCTTATCCTATCTTCTTGAATATTGCCCTGACTTCGATTCCGATTATGAATCTCTTTCTTTCTGTAAGCTTTGGAATGAATCTAGTAGCAAGCCTAAGCGAAGGAGAAGAAGATGCAGTACCGGGTGCATTCATTGGTGCATTCACTAGCCTAGTGGAAAGAGAGAGTGATCTCATCTCGCAAAAGAGCATAAGTCGAATTGCGTAAGTGATCACTAAACCAGAGTCTGCTCTTCCGAACAAGCAAGGAGCAAGAAAACGGATGCAGCAAGAAAACTCCTCCCCCTATCGGGGGAGCTACTGCGTAACCTCTCGCAAAGCTCGAGCAGCTTCGCTCCTGCGCTAACGCGAAACGGCTTGAGCGCTGCCCCTATCCTGCCGTTGCTTGTTCGTCTAACGCGCAACGGCTTTCGCTAACGTGCGCTCGGGCCCTTGCTTGTTCGGTACAGACAGTGGCTTTCTTAGCTCCTCCCCCAGCATCCTCCTATCCCTATCGGTCGAGTAACTCCGGTCCCTCTCGCTTAGAAAGAGTGACTTCATACCTTGAGCTCTAGTTCAGTGAGCAAAGAAGAAAGCAGGAGTTTGATTGCTGGTGAAACTAAGGCTAATAAGATTTGTAATATATAGGAATCGAATTCCATCAGTTCAGTTCTAAATCTCAGAAGAAGAATCAGAAGTAAGGTAAGCTGAAGTTTGTGCAACTGCAGGCTCGGCAGAGAAAGAAGACTTTGATTCCGTAAGTCCTAGCTTTGGGAGAGGTACGCTTGAAACCTATCCCTGGTCGGGTTCGCTTTACATTCTGTCTGTGCGCTAAGCTCAGTCTCAGTCTTGCTGCTTGCTTCTTTTCCTACTGCTAATGTTTCATTTCCTGATTAAGGGCTGCCTTTTCTAGACCTCATTAGGGGAGGGATGGATACGGAGTGACAGCTGCTACAGCTAAATAGTAAATATCAAGGGTTGATTTAGCTCTCCCGATTTCATACAAGCCTCGTTAAAGCAATTTCATACCTTCCTCTGCGAGAAATAACGTAGATGGAGAGCGAAGCGAGAGCTTACTAGTAGCTGATAGTCCGAGGAGGGAATTAAGGGGGTCACAAACGGAAGCAATATACTATCTTAATGTTGCCCTAGGCATTACTACTAATGGGCTTTACTCAAGCTATAGGATTTCAGTCTTTAGTTACACTGAAAAGTCAGGAAACAGAAGAGAAGGAATATTAAGTCTTAACTAAGCTCTCAAACCTCTCACAGCAACTGCAGGCTCCGCTTACGCTTACCTTACTTCTGATTCTTCTTCTGCTGATTCTGCAACTTCAATTCCATTCCATTTCTTCTTTTGCCGGGCTGCCTTTTCAGTAACTTGATCCTCTCCTTATCAGTCGAGAGCGTTACGCCCCTCTCCCGTTGGTCGAGATCTTTGAACCTATCTTTCTTGTTTGGGAAGTTGACTTGCTTGCTCTTGCTTTAAAGAGTAAGTTCACATTCCGGCACGAAGTTCTCGACAGAGAGATCAGGGAAAGAGTAAGGGGCCGAGGTCAGACTTTCTATCTTTCCTCTCCGGAATATATCTTCTTAATGTTGCCCGTAGGGAGAGTGAATGTAGAATTGAATTTCCAGTTGAGTGCGAACGAAGGAGTCAGGTAGAATTTAATTTTCCTTCTATGCTATTTTGCCTTCGGCCCTCTTCGCTTCGCTCAAGCCTTTCGGCTAGCGTTAGACGCGCATCCGTTTTCTTGCTGCTGGAGCTTCCAATAAAATCAATCTCCCTAGGCCTTATAGATAGGGAATCCGATAAGGCAAACAGGGCCAGGATAGCAGCTTCTAGCTCCTCTTCAGTCGAGTGGCTACCTTTGGCTTAATATCAGAATCAGAATCAAGGTAAGCAAATAGTGACACGACTTCGATTAAAGCTCCAGCTTTTGAATCGCAAATCAAGTTCAGGTAAAAGAAGATCCCGTAAAAAGAAATCCTAGACCTCTACCATTCGACTTAGCGCTTGGCTCAAAGAAACCAGTTATAGGAAAGCAGCTTTCTTAGTTTCCAGAGTTGGTTCAGGAAAGGGTCAAGGCAATGAGCCGGGAAGAACATAAGAAAATAGAATCCTCAAATCAAATGCATTCGCAAGGTAGGTTACTCGACAGATAGGGATAGGAACGGTTACTCGACTGTAAAAGAGAGGTACGTTTAGTCACTCGACTGAAAGGAGGGAAGATAGCTGGTCACATTCACGATAAGAAGAGAAAGAAGACTATCCTTGCTCTTTAACTAGCTATCAGGTAATCAAATGCATTCCTCTTCACTCAATCAATAGAGGAAAGCATCCCTTTTCTTTTTCCGCTATTACACCCTCTGTCTCTGAACCGGAACTCAACTCGGAACTATTTCAGTTCCTTTATCTGGACTTCCGTCCCTCGTAAGAGAATTCACGCTTGGCTAGCCGTTTCGACCTTATCCGTTGCCCTCTTCTTTATCAGCCAGCCTGGAGACTAGTTTCTCGAATACATATAGATTTTAGCTTTTTGGAATATAAAGCCTAAGCTTTTTTCATAGAATTGATGTAAGCTTTGGAAGAGAATTGCTAGTTGCAGAATAAGATCAGTTGCAGAATCAGAATCAGCCTTCCTTAGAAGGAGATGAGCTACCTTCCCATGCTAAGGAATGAGATAGAAAACAAATAGAATCAAAAGGCCTAAGGCAAAGAAGGCAATAGCCTCGGTTAAGGCAAAGCCTAGAATGGTAAGGTTTGAAATAGCTTCCTGGAAGGATGTTGACTTGCTTTGTCTTGCTTACCGGCTCGGAATTGAAGACAGGCTGACTGCCGCAGAAGACCGGTATAAGCAGTTCAAAAGAAATGCTCCCAAAGGTAGCTCCTGACTTCATACCGATCACAGCAAGAAAAGTCCATACCCTCTCCTTGTCAGTAAAGACACTATCATACCTCGTACGTTGGTCGAGTCTCCCTTCGGTCACCTTACTCTTTGCATTTCGGGAATAGCGGGCCGGGAAGGAGGAGGACGAAGCTTTTCTTTTAGTGTAGTTGTACGAAGCGATACAATGCGAGAATCCGATTTGCCTTAGAAGAGGAGGAAAGATAGTTGTACTAGATGGAACCCATTTCAAAGCCAATTCACAAGCAAGTGAGGAATGGAATGGTTTTGAGCCACCGGTGACCAGCTCAATGAGCACCTTCGAGATGCAAAAGTACAATTACGAATGCTAAAAGAAAAAAGAATAAGACTGTCTCAGATAAGCTTGAGCTACTCTTTTCGGTAAAGAAACTTTGTTATTAACAAGGTGGAGCTCAATCCAAATCAAAGAAAGTCCAGCTACTTCTTATCTATATCGTCTCGAAATTCCCCTCTGTTCTGTCTGGTGAAAGCACGGAAGGCCTTTTAGTTTAGGTCAATTGGAAAAAAATCTATTCTATGGCTAACTAAAAGAAAGGCCCTTTCTTAAAAAGCGGAATAGACTACTTCACAAGCTTGAAGGCTAAAGTCAAAGGAAAGCACAAGTGCCGAGAGATACATTAGCAGTCCAATTGGATTAGAAGTTACAACGAGAGGCGACCTACGGAAGCTCGACCGACCGAGAGGGTACGAGTTCAATACTTTTACGAACGAGCGAAAGACTTTTAGCGAGTAGAAGAGAGCTAGAGAGGTTAAGAGGATCGATGTAATTGAGACCGAAGGCGAAGTGAGAGGGTAGGATTAGAGGTTCCCCTTAGGGGGAGGGGATTTTGGAGAACTTATCTTATATCAGTAGAGGAACGAGGAAAGAACAAAGAAATCAAACCTACGCGGAAAAAAAGCGGCTTATTTATGTGCTGATCTTGTTTGGAGGAGAACGACCCCCATAGAATCTAATGCCGAGGGGGAGCCCCTAGTAACCATTATGAGTGGGGTAACGGACTCGAAGTGCCAGGATGCAAAGAACTTTTTGTACTGGCTAGATAGAAAGATGCGCTAGTCTTCTCCTTAGTCATGACACGCTCAAGTAAGTGTGAGCGCGACACCAGACCAAGAACTATATCGACACATTATGCGACAGGACACACGGTGAGATATAGTAAGTAAACCACAGGCCACCCAAGCTGCACCCAACTAGGGAATGGAAGCATAGCCATGCTACAATGCTCTGGCTCACCACACGGTGATGCGATACCGCCGCTTCTTAGTATTAGGCGCTCGTGTCTACTATTATCGTATAGGAAAAAAGAGATTCCACTGGCTGGTAATCCGATATTAGAAAATAACTGTCTCTCACTGTCTTTCCTTACTGGCTCGCTCTCGCTCCTGGTAATCATACATCATACTACAAGGCTCCTTCTTTGGATCGCTCTAGACCTAGATAGGGAGGGAGCAACTGCGTGATAAGCTCTCCAACTGGCTCTGCAACTCAAACTTCAACTTACACAGGATCTCAAAGCAACCGGAGGGGAGAACAAAGAAGCACTCCTAGGAGGGAACTCACAACCAATCGGGAGTGATCTTCAAGGGAAGGACATCTATCTCTTCGCTGTATCCCTAACTGGGACAGTCTTATCTAGAGCCCTCCACCGTTGAGACTGCCACTGGATGGAGAAGATCTTCACTTTCATTATGATATGCGGTAATAGAGCTGGAAAAGAATGCTAGCTATCCTACCTACTCGCTTTCTGGATCTCTCTGGCTTTTGCCTTACCTTCGATTATATTAGTAAAGGGCGAATGAGGGGCGTGTGCAATAGTTTTCTTTCTTTCTCTCGCTCGATCGAGAGCGAAGCCAGGAAAGAGAAAAAGTCAGTCTTCTTTATCTTCTTACCGTTTGTGCCCCTATCTATACAATCTGTTTTCCCTCCTATCCCTATCGGTACAGTAACTACGTACCTCTCCTTGTCAGTCGAATCAAGAAGTTACCTGAGATTTGATCGTGCTGTTTTCATTCTTACCATCGGGACCGGTACTTTTCCCATCCTCTTCCTGTGATCAAGGCAAAAGCCTGTTAAAGGCAGGAACTGAAATAGAGAAGGGAGATAGAGAAGGGGAAACTTTCTACACGGGATCGATCTTCTTTTGCTGTCGAATGAGACTTTTTAGTATTGATTTTAGCAGCTTTGGAATATAGTTGTAAGCGCGCTTCCCCCTATTTCCTCTCCTCTCCCTATCGGTCGAGCGTCTTCAAACCTCATCTTAAGTCTTCATTGCGCCACTTAATCATTTCTTTCATTATCCTGTCACCGGTTATGTTCTCTGCCTATCTCTTTTTTGATTGGATTGGTTTGAATCCCCTTCTTAAACTAAAAGGTTCTTTTATCCTCCACGGGTTACGTGCTCTTTTTCGGCTCTTTGGTTTGGAGATTCCCATTTTCGTTCTTGTTTCTATCGTCGGTTCGGTAGTAGGTTCCAGCTTGCACATGCAGGATCCCGCAGGAGGTCAACCTGCTGCCAATCCTGCAGCGGAGCAACCCGCCAACGTGCCTTCAGGCGCATCGACCCCGTCGTCCTCTTTTTTCAGAGGACTTTCGGACGCGGCCCCCGCACCGGAACTTGGGGAGGAAGTGCTGCAAGCGAGCCCTACTCATTCAATTTCTCAAACGGATATATGGAATGAACTTTCCCCGTCGGCTCCAACCCCAACCCCGGGTCATAATAATGAACCGCCCCTAGTCGTCGAGCAAGCACCGCCTGATCCCGCTCCACAGGAGGTTCCTTTGCGGGACTTTCAACATCAAACAATAAAGAATCGCATTGCCACTTTGACTCCACAAAGGGAAGTCAACGAGGACCAAATAGACGCGATAATTTTATTAAAGAAGGGTCTTATTGATCGCATGGCCCAATTGGATCCCCATTCATTCTGGACTCAGCAAAAAGACAGCTTGGTCGCTCATGGAATCCTGAATAATAATGGAGCCGAATATACTATGGAGACGCTGGAGAAGAACCTTTTTAAATTAACTACCGAAGGCCAAAACTCTTTTTTTTTTAGAAAACTTAAAAAAACAAGAGAGAACTTCGAATTGGACGGCAGATTGGATTAACGCTCTATTGGTTAGTTATGTTATGCCGGGTATGAATTGTCAACAAAGTGGAAATTCTCCTATTTGTTTTTTATTTAAATCGTGTTCAAGCGGAAAAAAGAAACTGAAAAGAATCACATTTTCTTACTACTATTACTATATACGAGGGCCACCTCGTATCGAAAACAAAGGCAACTTGTAATCCGATCTATCCATGTGATAATTGGGTGAGGCCCCCAGCGATGCCCAAAAGTACAATAAATTTCTTTGTTGGTCAACAACCAACCACATGAAACTTTAAACTCTTATTAGAAATTGAATTTAGGGTACTATATAAATTCTTATATATATATAGTAAGTATAGCCCCAGAACGCAAAAAAGGTGGGCTGAGTGGTCACGATAGGAAAGAGAAATGACTATAAGGAACCATCGATTCTCTCTTCTTAAACAACCTATATCCTCCACACTTAATCAGCATTTGATAGATTATCCAACCCCGAGCAATCTTAGTTATTGGTGGGGCTTCGGTCCGTTAGCTGGTATTTGTTTAGTCATTCAGATAGTGACTGGCGTTTTTTTAGCTATGCATTACACACCTCATGTGGATCTAGCTTTCAACAGCGTAGAACACGTTATGAGAGATGTTGAAGGTGGCTGGTTGCTCCGTTATATGCATGCTAATGGGGCAAGTATGTTTCTCATTGTGGTTCACCTTCATATTTTTCGTGGTCTGTATCATGCGAGTTATAGCAGTCCTAGGGAATTTGTTCGGTGTCTCGGAGTTGTAATCTTCCTGTTAATGATTGTGACAGCTTTTACAGGATACGTACCACCTTGGGGTCAGATGAGCTTTTGGGGAGCTACAGTAATTACAAGCTTAGCTAGCGCCATACCTGTAGTAGGAGATACCATAGTGACTTGGCTTTGGGGTGGTTTCTCCGTGGACAATGCCACCTTAAATCGTTTTTTTAGTCTTCATCATTTACTCCCCTTTATTTTAGTAGGCGCCAGTCTTCTTCATCTGGCCGCATTGCATCAATATGGATCAAATAATCCATTGGGTGTACATTCAGAGATGGATAAAATTGCTTTTTACCCTTATTTTTATGTAAAGGATCTAGTGGGTTGGGTAGCTTTTGCTATCTTTTTTTCCATTTGGATTTTTTATGCTCCTAATGTTTTGGGGCATCCCGACAATTATATACCTGCTAATCCGATGCCCACCCCGCCTCATATTGTGCCGGAATGGTATTTCCTACCGATCCATGCCATTCTTCGTAGTATACCTGACAAATCGGGAGGTGTAGCCGCAATAGCACCAGTTTTTATATGTCTGTTGGCTTTACCTTTTTTTAAAAGTATGTATGTGCGTAGTTCAAGTTTTCGCCCTATTCACCAAGGAATATTTTGGTTGCTTTTGGCGGATCGCTTACTACTAGGTTGGATCGGATGTCAACCTGTGGAGGCACCATTTGTTACTATTGGACAAATTCCTCCTTTTGTTTTCTTCTTGTTCTTTGCCATAACGCCCATTCTGGGACGAGTTGGAAGAGGAATTCCAATTTTTTACACGGATGAGACTGATCAGTGACAAATTCTGACACCAATCATTTACGAGTGAGTATTACACCAAGAATTAATTGACAAGCGCACGAGTTTTCTAGTTTGCTATGTTGATATAGCTTAGATAGGAATAAGATACTCTACTAACTATAGGGTGAGAATGAAGAAGAAAAGAGACCGGAACGACACGGAAGGAAACAGAGAGGAAAGACTTAAACAAGCTTTACCGTGCTAACCAGAGCAGGAACATCAAAATTTAAGACCGAATACATGTACATGACGGAACGACATATTAAATAAATAATACGTGATCTGATTTGATAGGCTGCCTGCAGAAAAAGTTTACCGACCACATAACAATTCATTCTTGTGTGTAGCGCGTGGGGCCATGTCTCCCGAACGATCATAATACGGCCGCTCATCTAATATCAAATCAATCGGTAGATCTCACTTCCCTTCCCCCATACCATAGCCGGAAGGGATAGCGTATCTACAGAAGAGAGAGTAAGGGCTCTTACCCTTAATTTAGTATGGAGCACCCCTTCAAGTTTCAGATCTCTATGGAGTTCCATATCCTGTTACAGATCTTCCAGATGTAGAGACAGATCAAAATTTGATCGAGATCGAGTAGCTATAGCAGATCTATTTAGAGATCGGAACCCCGTTCCGGGTACACCCATTTTAGTAGCAACTGCCCCTAAGCCGGTAGGTCTCGTTCAAAAGCCACTTTTTTTGATGTGTCCCAATCAATGTGCTCGGTGATGATGTTGTCATCGCTGATGCGCAAGTTGCCGAAGTTTATTTTCAGTGTCTTCAGCCAATTTCAACTCAAAAATCTCTGATTTCTGACACTGGTGCATTTGAGTTTGCTAAGCGCTTTTGCGTCAAGGGTGGACGCGTGGATTTATCTGCCATGTCTGCTCGTTGTTTGCTTGCTTACCATCATCCATATGGTCTGATGGCTATATGTAAAAAATATCCATTCATTACGAAGGTTCTCTACCAAGGATAGGTTGTGGAGGTTATAGGGTCCTTGCTTGCCAAACTCAGTCATACAAGATCTCGTCACTTTGAGCGGGTTCTTGCTATGTACACCAAGCCTCAGGGTCCCAATGACTATCCATTAGAATTGTGGCTTGGCAGAGTGAGCTTTCGCTTCCTTATCTTCGAGGTTTCATTATCTCCTTCCTTCTTAAATTACTTAAATTAAAAGGATGAAACCTTCGGATTTAAAGGTGGCTCCTGATGAATTATTTCCAGCAGAAAGAGTCCGGGACTTCCTTGCTTGAGTGGTCTTTGCTCAGGAACTGGATGAAGGATTGGCTTCGGTACGTCCATTGGTACTGGAGTGTCGCGAATTCACCGGATGTTTCCTTAAGTTACTTCTTTTCTGCATCAGTCTATGAGAAAGAATGGAGGATCAGACGCGAATCGAGTGAGCTCATTCTCTTTGGTCTTCTCTGGAAGATCTATGATTTGGTAGCAGAGAAGGGTGTAGCTTGGAGCCCGCCAATGTCTTCAAGAACACCTCCCTGGATTTCGGGAATGGTTACTAGGAGGAGTCTCTGGCATGGATTTCTTAGTCGAGCCTGATGGTTTAACCGGCAAGGAATCATCATAAGACTTTAGGCGCACCTGGGAGAAGGACTACCCTTAATATACGCAATTAATAAACGATACCGAATTAACTGATAAAGAGACGAAACTAACAACTGCCGTAATGAACCTAAACTAAAGACGGAAGAAAATTATTTATACACTAATACACTTAGACTCATACCACACTCAAAAGAGAGATAGGAAAGAATCCAAAGCTTGCAAGGGCTTCGGTGTAAGCACCAGTTCGAACTCTGACTTAGAATCAGACCTTATCTCTCGTCATTACACGAGTCGAAAATGAACCTTTTTCTAAGTCCCAATCAACCGGGCTTTCTCAGTGGGAAGGGCGTGCTTATCTTGTTTATAGATAAATGAATTGAACTCATATCTGCCACGAAAATGATCTAGACGCTCCATGTGTCATCACAGGAGTGAAAAATCCACTCTTGTTTAGGCTTCGGTTAGCGACGGTGATGGGACGTAATGGTTGGTACTTCCGAGATCCAGTGAAATAACCAAGCTTGTGATCCGGCTTTTAGTCCTCCCTTCAGGGTGACTGAGCGCAACTCCGATCGGAACCGCTATTCCATCATCATAATAGCCCAAGGGAAAGTCCTTTAAATCGGGTGGCTCGGGGGAGGCAGGAAGTACAGTCAAATATTTCCTCGGAGATCCAGTACACACGGAGCAGACAAGTAACCAGTGAGAATTCATGGTGCGCGAGACGCGCAGACATAGACGCTCGATCTAGTGCTCGAATTAGATGAGATGAGGACAATAACTAGAATGAGATAGGGCGGGGACCCCCGGGCGAGCTCTTAAGTTCCCTCCTGACGTACCACTATGCGTATCGTCGTCTACTCTAGTGCTCAAGGTCAGTACGTGTGGTGCTTGTCGGCAGTTTATCACTCAGCTCTTTCTGGCCTCACAGCTCGGACTACACAACTATCAGGTAGGCTATTTTAAAATATGAACTATTATGCTACGAGTTGCCCAAATGGTCCAAAAGAGTGAATGAAGACCTAGGGCACCAGCACAGAGACTCAAAACGAAGGCTTCAGGTTTTGGTTGTTTTATTTTTTTTTAAGTAAAGGCCTGGGCTAGGCTATTTGTTCCTACCTTTTCCTAGTAGTATATTAAATAGGGAAGGGGTAGTGCCGTAGGCTCAATGATCAAACCAGAGACCAAAGCAGGGCTCGACAAAACAGAAAGTATCATGGTACGTCGTCCTTCCCTGACTTCTGATTCAGCAAGACTGAAACTTCAATTCATTCGATTCTAGCTGTCCCTGTCCCCGCGAGGTCAGACTCCGCCCTTACTCGACTGCCAAGGAGAGGCATGAAGTTCTCGACTGTAAAGGATTTCATGCCTCTCCCTATCGGTCGAGCTGCTACCGCTCCTTCTTTTGAATCAGTAAATCTTAGGTGTAGTCTTTCAATCAATGTGGGAATCCCAGCCTTAAACTTGAAACCAGAGCTTTGTTTGTTGCCCATTCTTTTCAGACTGGGTTGTCAGTTCGCATCCTTAATCCGTCGATCCTGAGTGACGGATTTCCCATTTAGCAAAAAACTTTGCTTAGCGCTCGGGATAAAGCTTTGATTCAGTAGCGGAAGGGCACCCCTTATTCTATTATAATTTCTTTCATTGGGACTCCAGGTTATCTTCGTAGTTTCCACGAATGGAAGGCTTGAAGAGGGATGGGATCGTCTATTTCTTCGAGCCAGGCTCTATCTCATCTCTGTCTTTTTCTGGTCTGGTGTGTTCTTTTTCCTGTAATTGTTGGATTGGGTGATCCTTCGCCTTCTGAGTTTGGGTTGATCCATTCCAAAAGGAATATGGTATTAGTTGTCGCTTGTAGATCTCGTTTGGAGATATAGCTGCTTGTTCGTTCCCCTATGTGTCTGATATCCGATACCTCCAGATCTATTTCCGACGCTTTCTTTGCCCCACTTCTTTTTTTCTAGATCTTGTCCGCGTACTGAGATTGAAGATGTGAGATTAAAGAGTTTTGGTAAAAGAAGAATGAAGAGAGTCGTTAAAATGCCTTTATTCAAGAGCCTTTAAATACTAAGGGAATTGCCTTGAAAGCCCGTTTTCCTACTTGAGTTTAGTTGAAATGCGAACCAGGCGATCGTGGGGCTACTTCGCTGTCCCTTCGGGTTGTTTGCTGATCCTTCCTTCAAGGAAGGGCTAGTGCTTCGCTCTCACCAGGGGTATAATAAACACAAGCAGTTGGTGAATAAAAAGTGTGGTGGACTTTTTTGAATAAGATAATTCAATCAGCTGCCAAAACAAAAGTGAGTTCCGGTGATGTTGACGAGGGCAGGTAATGGATATACTCAACTCGCTGGATGCTTTATAGCTTATAGCCTTGATATTCGTTTCCAAGTCTTCCGCTCCGTTCGTAAGCATTTTTCCTTCTCTTATAAGAAGAAGGCAGCATGTGCTATGGACTACCAACTCAGAATCTGGAAGCACTTGAGCCTGTCATTCACTTACGTCGCTTCCGGTTCTCATCTTCAAACCAAAATAAAATATCCCAGTTCCTCTTTTCAGAACTAGTCTCGCTTGACAGGCCAGGAAACGAAACTATCCTGTCCTAAGCTGCTTGGAAGTAACCTCAGTGCTTACTGAACATGCTGGGAGGACAGACGCTTAATCGCTTATATGCTTTCTAGCTCTATATACTAGCAAAATCGCTCTATAGATGAATGGCACAGACCACCCAGCATTGGATCGAAGCCTGTATCCTACGAGCTTATACTCAATTCTTATCCTCTTTAAATCCTAGCTGACTTTTTTTCTCACTTCCGAATCGGCACAACTACTTTCAGTCACTATTATATCCTTCCCTCTGGTCAAGCTTTCTCTTTTCTATCAGCAATCTCCCGCTCGCTTATATACTCGCTACGCTATAAGCTAGATAGCTCGCTCAATCGCTCTCTTTGCTCTTAAGCATCCACAGCCGGTTTACCAAAATGAGGATCCCAAATTGCATGAGCAATAGGTCTTACATGTAAAGGATCCTTTATTGGAAGACTCACGCGGGACGACATGTTACAAGGAGTCGCTAACCTAGCCTTGTCCAGTAAGACACTAGGCAGATTCATCCAATGGACCATCACAGCAATACAACGTGCCGGATTGACTTGCGGTGGAAAAAGCAGTTGCGATCTGTTACCTCAGGGAACCTACCGTCGCTAATCGCTGTGGGCGCATCGTGTGAACGACGCCCCAGTTGACCCGAAGCTTGGTGGCACGGGCGGATGCATGAATGTTCCCCGTCTAAGTGGCGCAGCCCGGAGCTAGCATTCGACTTTGAATGCTGAAAGGCTGTGAGGCAAAACTAGTATGGTCTCTTCGGAGCCCTGGGTATTCTGAGTGGGCGTGTGACTAAGCAACAAAAGGACAATGCTCGGGAATGGGCGCCTCTTACCCTATTACTGGAATAGCGGGGCTGCTTCTTAAAGCGTTCGTGCCCAATAGGGATTTTGAACTTCACTATAATAATTACATATATTGTCTCGATCTACTTCGTAGCCTTGCTTTTTCTGTCCTCTTTTCTTTTTTGCCGGAAATAGGTCGAATCCGCCCAACCATCTTGTCTAGTGATGTGAAGGCATCTTTGACAAGCTGGAGCGAGTGCCTACATAACCGACTCTCTCACATCTTGTTCTTTACTTAATGAAGTGAGAGGCTTGGTATCAGACCTTGCATGTAGTTCTCCCGGCCTTTTTATGATTGCTCAGTTCCTAGAAAAGGGGATGAAGCAACCCAAAAAAAGTACGTCTGAGACCCTTCCCATTTAAACCCACCCTTCAATAAGAATCTGCAGCAAGATTCAATTAGATAATTGAATTATCTAATGGAACCTAGGGATAAATGCTGCATATGAATATTGAAGGGAGGGTTTACAGGTGAGCCGCTTACGCATTAAGTGAGAAGACAGGAGCTTCAAGCTTAAAGTAGTCCCTAGACCAGACAGAGGATCTTGGGGGAGTCCGGAAATCGGATTCCTTTAAGCGGTCTGCCCGCAGATGTAGAAAGGATGAAATGGACGCCTTTCGAACTGCGTAACCAAAGCAACTGTAGGAACCATAGGCTTGAAGAACCGGAGACCAAGAATCTCATTCATTCTCTTTGCCAGTTCGAGTCTGGCGAGTTGCATACCTTACTCCACTCGGAAAAAGATGCAAGCAAGTCCACTTCCAAAGCATTGAACACTGACAGAGAGCACTCGGGGAATCATCCTATGAGAAGCACTATAGACGATATTAGAGATCTCCTCATGCGTGATTGGTCTCTTACCTACGAGCATGTGTTTAGAGAGGCTAAGACTTGTGCTAACTGCTTGGCTAGCTAACTGCTTGGCTAATAGGGCTCACGAGATGCTTTCTGAGTTTACATTGATTCCACATCCGCCTCCTGAATGTGGGAACCTTTTGTCTGCTGACAGATGTACCGAGCGGCATGCTCGTCTTTTTTGATTCTTGTCTCTCTATGGCTGCCTTGTCTATTCAAAAAGAAATTCCATCGCCTATTACCTCTTCAACTACAAATTAGAGGATAAATTCTTACTCGTATAGCCCAGTTAATATAGTGTCCTTGCTTGTCCTTCCATTCATATCGCTTGTCTAATCCCTTGTTTAGTCCTTATTACAGTGAGCCAGTGGGCAAGCGAGATAGTCACTATCAGATCTCCATATCAAGCCAGCCCAGTCTATATATTCATCTATCCTACTATGAGATTGACTGCTGCCTTTTAGGGGAATTCCTATTGATTGAGTTGCTTACCCTGCCTTTCGAGAAGACCGAGACTATCATCCCGAGCCCCCAATCCTCTTCGCTTAGCTCGAGGTACCGTAACCCTTCCCTATCGGTCTCAATCCTCTCCTTGTCAGTCGAGATACTGCGTAACCATCGCTTCTCTAACAACAATTTCATACCTTCGCTTACGCTTGCTACTATTTTGCCAACTAAGGCTATTTCTGGTCTTCATGTTATTGAATGACTATGAAAGCAAAGATACTGATATCTTGGCAGCATTCCGAGTAACTCCTCAACCTGGAGTTCCGCCTGAAGAAGCAGGTGCCGCGGTAGCCGCTGAATCTTCTACTGGTACATGGACAACTGTGTGGACCGATGGGCTTGTTTGAGAAGCTAGCCGGGTATTTCCTCAAACTCTTCAAAAGAAGCCTTATAAATCTAATACTGTTGTTTCCTTTAGGAGCGGAAATGCCGACATCTACTATTCCATCAAAGAGCCTACTCGTCGTAAGCCCTTCTAGTTCATCTACCTCAGCTAATATCGAATCGCCTGTTGTGCCCCGAAAATGGTCTGTTACGGGCTATCATTCGTATCTTAAGGCAGTTCAGTTGATCGATCCAGGTCCATTCCGCCTCTCTTCGGGAAGGAGGTCAAGCAGGGCTTCTTCCGATGTCGAATCGGGCGAAGGAGAACTTTGTGCCAGAAAAGAGGATCCTCTTTCGAAGGTCAGGGCGATAGAGAGACTGGCCAAGCTCCCCAGCTTCGTCATAAAGAGCGTTTCGCGAACTCGAAGGAACCTTTGTTTGAAACCAGTGATTTATGGAGTGACACTGGAATTTCAAACCACTTGAATTCCTCCAGGTATACTTTGGCAACAGCCTCATCAGCAATGACAAAGTCATCACCGAGAAGGGCATACCTGCCTGTCAAAGACCTTACCGGGATACAATTTCTCTGCACACATCCACACCATCACATGGTGTGAGAGGCCAAGAAGAGAGATATCGAAAGGGTTGGCCACGACCAAACTTTACATGACAGCCTGGGTTATTGACCCAGGGCACCAAAAAGGAATGCTCAGCCATCATTTCAAGAACCGTGGTTGCAAACCATGAGTCGAAGGAAGCGAAGCCTCAAGAACAGCCTTTGCAAGAGTAACAGAGTATTGGCATGATAGCCAGTTAAGTTACGCCAGAAACCTATTTTCAGCTACCAGACTTGGGTGGGCTATACGTAGCATCTCTTTTCTCACCCTTCGGGTGGTAACAGGGAAGCTATCGAATGGATCACTTAAGACAAAGGAACATCATCAAAATCATCAATTTACTTACTTCCTAACCGGACCCGGGCCGGAATGGGCTAACATAGCAGCCCAAAGAATGATGGCTTGGCCCTATTTTTTATTTTGCAGGCTCCACTCCAATAGATAGAGTGAGGGCTTCTACCTAGGCCTATTCTATTGGAGTGAAGGTTAGCATTCAGATCGATTTTCAGCCGGAAATGCCACCTTTTCCTGGCTTTCCAAACAAAGCCCATCGAAGTCCAGTCCATCTAATTAATTTAATTCCCATTCCAGGACGGCCCAGGCCGCTATCCGAGTGCAATCGGCAAAAGCTAGTTTACCATACTTAAAAAAAAAATCTCTTTCGTTCTTCTGTCAAAAGTAGGGAACAGCAAGTGTCTGATCCTTTCAATCAAGCGATAGAGGCAGAGGCTTTACTTCAATCGCCTAAGCAAGGACTAGGCTGTCGAGTGAGGATTGGCCGAGGCTCGAGTTGAGCATGTAGCAGGGTACAAATAAGCCAGTAAAAGAGGAGTAGGCAGGGTACGACGAAGCACGCGTGGTACGTAAACGAGTACAGATCACATGGTTTTGTACTGATCCGCTTTCGAGCTGTCGAGTGAGGATTGGCTGAACGTACTTTGGCAGCTCTCCTAGTGGAGTACTAGTCTGACAGATTCTCATCGGTGTCAAGCCACGTTTCGATACCCGCGAAAAACAGGGGTCGGTCCGTCGTCATAAGCAAGACAGGACACCACTATATATAATATAAAAAAAGAAAGAATTACTAATAATAAGAAAGAGTTAAGGGCCTCCAACGCCTATAAATAGGACGCTTCTTTCTCTATTTGGCAAAGCAAAGGGAGATGGATCCAGCTACCGTAGAAAGACTTTCTCAAATCAATCAAGAAATTCTTTTAATCGAGAACGAGAAGGCCGAACGGCAGCAAACCCTGGCTGCCTTTTGGGAGCACCTGCCTCCTATCGATCCGGAGGTCGTGGCAAAAAGGATGCAAGAGCTCCGGGGCCGCATTCGCGGTCTGGAAGACAGGAGGAGGGCCCTCCTCCTCGAACAGGAGGAGCTGATTGTTCGAGCTTCCGCAGCAAATCCCCCCCCCAATCCCCCGAGAAATGAGCATTAGCTCTTTCTATAAGATTTAAATAAAGGGTCCGTCGACTCTTTCTATAAGATTTAAATAAGTAGTCCGTCGACGCAAAGTAGTGTGTTTTAATGCATGGCTTTATTTGTTATGTTTCATGTTGTTATATTTCTTTTGTTCACTTAATATGTTATTAGTTTACTTTGTAATGTTGTGTTTAGTTGTGTGGCTGGTTTGTCTAGTTTGTCTATGTGTACGTAAGCTTCCCTATTGTACTTCCTATGTAATGGCTATTTATTAATGAATAAAAAGTGCTGGTCTGCGCTTATGCGATAGCTTTTATGCTGCTGTTCTGAGGGGAACATCTTCCGCCCATCAATCTGGAGCAGGTGGCAACATGCAAGATACCCGAGACCGGATTCGGGCTTTGGACGACCGG
>JAIUCV010002258.1:0-17500 GCA_026724425.1 Erythrophleum ivorense | reverse complement strand
GCTTTCTTCCTCCTCCTCCGCGTTGAGTTCGGTTTGGAAGGTAAGATCTGAGAACTGTTCGGCTCGAAAGGGTTCAGTTCAAAAGTAAGTTGGTTCGTAGGTTGGCTAAGAAGTGGAATCCACAACCGAATCAGGGTAAGCAGCAGAAAAAGCAGTCATCGAGCCTGCTACGAGGTAGCAGTCATCAGTCCAGTCCCAAGGACGGGGGCAAGGAACTGGGGGAATGGAATAAAGAAAGCCCTATTTTAAGGGTCTCCAGCCGAATTCAATTGGCTCCTTAGGAAAGACGTGTTGGAGCTCCAGCTCCTGTGGCAGATCTTATCTAAAAGTTTTCGTCAGAAGTAAGAGGGTCAGTCAAAGGAGAAAACTATCAAGTAGTCTGCTTCGCTTCATAGATGAGAATTGGCCTGGGAAAGCCTCACGGTTCAGCCCCGAGAACATCCTGGGCGTTGATTCTGCTTCCGCGGCTTCTGCTGCTTTTGCGGCATTATTCTTTTTCTGCGGATTCCACTTATCCGCTTCTGCTGGACTGGATAAAAAGGGAAAATACTGGGCTCACAACAAGACCTAGACCATGCCCCTTCTAAGGGTATAGCCAGTTAGTTGCTTGAGTTTGAGAACGGAGACCCCCTTCTCCTTCTCCTGATCCGGAAGCAGGAAGCTCGGAATCATAAGTTGGTTCGGAATTGGAATCAGAATCAGAGGGAGGCCCGGAATCATAAGTTGGTTTGGAATCAGCAGTCGAAGACGAAGACGAAAGAAAGGGACGAAGGCGCTGCCTAGGATTAGGATTGGGTAGGTTTTGTTGCTTAGTCACCAAGAGAAAAGTGAACAGCGGTACCTCAGTGTTCCGAACCCTGTATTTGAACGATCAGTGGCTGCGAAACTTGACTTGTGTCCGATCGATATAAAATAAATCGGTCCAGTTAGTTCCCCGGAAGCTAGCTCCTCCTGCTCCGCTCCTTACGTTAGTTCTAAATAAATAGCGATAGCGCCCAGTCCCGGAAGGACTTTATTAACCTTTAAGATAAGACAGCGTAATTCCATTCCCTTTTCCTGCTCGTTAGCGTAGGAGTTTTGTTTGATTGCTGTGCTGGTATGAAATCACTCGTTATCACGAGATGGCCTCAAACAAAGACAAAATCAAATCTAATTTTCCCACCGGACAGACTGCAACTCAACTAAAGGAAAGGCTGACCTTACTGCGGATTCCGCTTCTGATGCTGATGCTTCTTATTCAGATTCCGCTGTCGATGGCCCTATCAAGAGCAGAGCACTCAATAGGCTATAGGGTGGCCTCATTTCGTCGGATGGGGAACTCTTCACTCAGGCAGGCCGGTTTTTAGCATACTGGTACGGATCTGTCTGGACGGATTTGTCCCCCGACTTATAAGTTCTATGGGTCTCGTCTCATTTGGATGAGTCATGGCACTCCGGCTCCAGCCGGTTTTAATAGACTGATTTAGGATTTATAACTTCACTTCTAATATGTGACATTTACCCCCTTGTGAGCCCACCTCCGTTCGAGACCACCCTCGAGCCCAAGCCAATTCTAGCCAGCCTACTTTAACTTTCCCTCCCCCTCCTTCTGATCGGATATTCAGTTAAGCTCTCAGCTACGGTACGGCAATAGCTTACGTTCTTCCCTGCCCTTGTTGCTGGGGACTCTCATTTTCCCATTTCAAAGCAAGAGCTTGTTTGTTAGAGGATGGAGGTTTGCAGATCTCTTTTATTAGAGGAGAGGGACACCTGATCTGATCCTTTAGTTGAGTGGCCAGAGCCAACCTTCTCAGCCAATTAGAACCTTTCCGAACCCTAACTAGCCAATTCCGAACCTACTTGCGATTCCGCTTCCAAGACTCCTTCCGCTTCCTCTTCTTCTGATTCGGCAACAGCAACTACAACGGAAACGAATTCAGGAACGAATTCAGGAATTGATTCATCTTCTTCCTACGCAATGGAAACTGAACGTTCACTCAAAAGAATGGAATCTCGATAGGCTACCTTTTGGGATTGAGTCTCGTGACCTATCCCGGATAAGGGGGGTCTAAGCGTTGCAACGAAAAAACACGGGAAACCGCTCACTTGTACGATTGAATCTTCCTTTCCTTATCTGATCCAGGCGATCGTCTAAAGCCGGTGCTTATTCCCCATCGGAAGAGTAACTACGTACCTCTTTCTTCTTCCTCCTTGTGAGCTCATCTTGCCAGCTCAGCTCCTAGGGCATAGTCCTCCGCAGTCCGCAGCCCCCCCTCCTAATAAAGCGAATAGGGCTTTAGACACCTTCTTTCTTAGTCGAGTCAATTCGAGTCAACCAACTTTAACTTGCCCGTCTAAAGGCCGGTACTTGTTGCGGAAGCGGAAGAAAGGCTTGAGCAAAACGAGAGGACTTCAGACGCTAGCCCTTATCCTGTCTAGGTCCCTTGCTCTTCTTTGGCCTCTATCGGTTGAGCTACATAGTAACCTCATAGCAATGAGTAACTTCCTATCGTCCTTAGTCGCCGGGTCAGGAAGCCAGCCTTTCGCAGCGAGCAATATCCGTATTTCCTTCCTCTCCTGTTGGTCGAGCTAAATCTGATTTTACGGACACAGACATATCAGGGAAAGACTAAGATAAAAGTCCACCAACCTGCTCATCGATATCGATGAGGCGACCAACAAGGCGGCTATGCCAACTGTCCTTACCCTAAGATAAGAGTAATGCTATAGATTGAGTTGAGCACGAACGAGAACAAGAAGAATTACATATATAGCCGTAAGCTTTGGTTTGAAGACGCTTAGTGCTTGGGCTAAGGTACGAAGTGACTCATAGCTTGGGAATAGGGATAGGAGTTGCTATTGAATCAGCTGCTCGCTCTTTGTGCTTGAGTAAGGTAAGTCCGTGGAAAGCATTAGATTAGTGAGAGTCGGTAACTCTTAGATCAGTAGTTGCGCCCTTGGTGGGAGTAGGCAAGCGGTCTTTCCTTATCAATTTCCTTATCAATAGAGTTCAGACCTCGGCTGGCTAAGTCTTGGAGATTTCCAAAGGTTATGAGCAGCTTAAAGGTCAGACCCATTAATGTCAGGTTTGTCCCCGTAATTACTATCTGATGTCCTTCTGTCCTCTGACTAAAGTACCCCAAAATCTGTCCAATCAGCAAGAAGATCAGGTGAAAGGCACCCCTAATGGCCTTCTCAACTGTCTTTTCTACATCTTTATAAGATCGTAACATTAGCAAAGCAGCAGGTAATTCTCTTTCTTTATTCATACATTCTTTTCTCGCCCTTAGATTGCTACCAACTAGACTAAGAGATAGAATGAAGCTCTTAACCGGACTTCCCGCTAGCACGCCTAGCTGCGTACTTTCTTTGAATAAATTTACCCTAATTCTCAAAGGAAGGAAGCAACGATCAGATAATGGTGCTCCACTTGACTTTCATTTTCCTTCTTGTTCATCAATCGGAAATCAAGGGGTTCTGTGGCGAGTTCGGATTAGGAAAGGAATTCAATTGGGCTAATTGTCAATTAGATAGTTCTTCCTCGTACATAGAAATGCAAATAGCTGGAATCGGAGATGAGAGCTTCAAGCAAAGGGAACGAGCTTTCCATGAATAAGAAATGCTTGCTGCTCGAAGTTACGATCGATCCCTTACTTTAGCTGGTCGACGAACTCAACCTCGGTCTGCATCCTATCTTAACTAACTCGAGGAAGACGTGTCACACGATAGGATAGGCCCAAGCTCGGAGGACGGGTGGAAAAAGGAAGCAAATTCTTACTTAAACCGGGATTGAGCTTTACCAACTGAGCAATCGAAGCTTCCGAACTCTTGATCTGAATCGAGATAAAAACAAAGTGAACATTTCGCTCGGTGATGTTAGTCATTCCACGAAAGAAACTCTTGGACAGCTGGGAACGTCATGCGTTTAGTTCCAATGTAGGCTCGATTGCTCAGTTGTATGCCTTTCCCTTTCTCAGGGCTCTACTCTCTCTCTGAATGGAGAGAATGAGTTCAACTCTGCTGCTATTCACTGGCAGCTATCTTACTAAAGAGTGGTCCTCTCGTCACTCACTTCAAGACGAATAGTAGTGCCACGCCCAAAGCACTAAGACTGCTGCCAATGAATTCCTAGTTTGAAATCCTTTGAAAGTAGGAATTTCTTTAAGACTTGCATTCGAGCAAAGGCAAAAAGTCAGAAGTCCCACAATAGACAAGAGCGCATTCGATCGTATATTCATAGTTGGCATCAGTGTCTTAAAAAGAAAAGGCTCGAGAAGGAAGAAAAACCAATTGTCTTCTTCAGAACCGCGGACACTCCGTTCCTGCCTAACACTGGAGCAATCAGCTTACAAGGGAGACCCTGCTTAACCTACTTCGGGCCAATCCCAAGGAGCATGATCTTTAACATGGGTATGACTTTACGTATCTCACAGGGCTAAAAGAAGGAAAGGGCATCCCTTTGCCCATGCAACCGTACATGAGGCTAAGGCTTGACCTTACAGCCCATCCCATAACCCGCTTTCCTCCACTGCCTTCAGAGAGAGGGTTTTCCATTCATTGACTCTAGCTTGAAAGCCCATCTATGAGCAAGGGAGAATAAAATTAATAAAATGACATTGGGACGGTCGGTCCAGTGGAAATGACCAGTCATCCCCTCAGCCACGAACTCCGGCCCGGAGTTCTCAATAGCACTAAAGCGCGGAAACCTTTAAGCGTGTTGAATCAGTGTCCTAAAATAGAATAAGTAAATTTGGAATGAGAAGATTGGTCTATGGTTCGGGGAACCGATAGCATCCACTTTTGTGGCAAAAGCCGTGACAACAGAATCTTCTTAAGCGGAGAAGGAAGTACTTTGGCCGGTAAAGCCCCAGCCGTGTGAACTGAACTGAAAGTTCCAGCTGACGTTTATGGTTGTGAATTCCTTCCCACTAGAGGAGACACCTTTGAAAGGAGAAATTAAATAATGAGTAATAGAATTTTACATTCGCCAAAGTAATCCCTTCCTTTAATGGTGGATCACCCATATCGCTTCTTCCAAAGCTCCTTAACGGCAGGTTTTTTGTATAGGATAATAAGGGCTTTCCTCAAACAAAATTGCACTCTTTCTATTTCTTGAGGAGAAAATCAAAATCTAATTCATCGAAAACGAGGGAACTTTCGTTAGTCAATATCCCAAACATAGGGCTTATGTGATACCTGTTGGATTAACGGCCTAGACCGAAGAAAATAACAAGTAAAGCAGGTCAGGTGTGAAACTTTTACGTCTAAGTAAGTGAAGTTGTGCTAACCGGTCCTATCCTAGATCCAACCGAGTTGGGAACGAGCTAAAGTGGATTGATTCGGTCGACGTGGCTAAGCTGAAAAAAGAGGGGAGTCCCATATATTCTATACTGTATTGATGGCTCATTTTGGCTCACTTCCTCGATATGGGATCGAAAATGTTAAGTACTCAGATTTATTAGAGAGGTAGCGGGTTAGCTGTACAAGCAATTCGACCTCTTTCTTATAGGGGAATGGGGTTTAAAGCTACTTCTATAGAGGTATAGGGCAGCCCAGAAGCAAGATTCTAGGCAGGCTTAAGTGGGGATTTTGGTCTAGCCATTAGAGATAGAGACTAAGTTGAGCCAACCAAGGCTTTGCTAAGAAACCAGTCTCATGTTTTGGTTGGTCTCAGGTAGCCCAATTCTCCTTTCGAACTACGGGATTCGGGTTGGATATGGTGATAAGCCAAGCCTAAAACTCCCGTCGCTTAACCCGGTGAAGAAGCCAATCGAATATGCTTAACACACCCAAGTCAAACCTAAGGGCTACGAGTGGGGATTTCTAGGGAGATTCAAGCTGTGGCGCAGCTAGCTTTAGTCGGCATAAGAACAAACAACTAAATGGCTATCCTTAGGATACCCTTTTGTTAGCTTCGGTGGCCTGGAGTCTTCTACGGGGCATCTCTTCTTTATAGCTTTATAGATTATGAATTCGATTCAGAACACGCAAGAAAAGCGTTGATGGAACCATGCAAACAGTGCTCATTAACTCACTAGCGTCCCAATCAAATCATTCCAAAGTACTTCCCCATGCGCCCCATTTCGGAACAAGCTCTTGGTGAAAAAGACTGGCGTGTAGTCCGAACGAAGATTATAAGTCGTAGTTTTTTCCTTTTTCTTGAGAAAGCTCTGCCGAGTAAGGGAATGCTCGTGTAGTCGACACTTGCACTAAGCTCTTCAGAAAATCTTCCAGTAAACCAACGACTGGAGTCTGGCCGTCCTGAGTGATAAGCACTACTAAACCTCAGTTCAGTGCCTAATTTCTTCCATAGCACCCTTTATTAGAGCGCAGACTGGTGTATTGATCGGACATAATGCTCCCCTTTCGTCATAAGGCGTGGTTTCTCACGCCCTATAATGATGATCAAATCACGATCATGGGATAGCCCGGTTCTAATTCTATATGCAGATTAGAATTGAAATTAAGACCCCGAAGCTTATTTAGTTCCAGATGATGTAGAGCCAATTCGTCTTTCTTTCCTTAGGTTCCTAGCTCTCTCGGGTGGGTTGGAAAACTTTCATATCAAAGGGAAGGTTGGTTAGCTCTATCGAACGAAGGTTAGGTTTTCAAAGTGGTAGGCTTAGAGCCAGCAATAAAGCTAGAAAAGTCTACCGCGAGCGAGTAGTCTTTGCCGAAGCCAAAAAAGGGACATGCTTATTTCATCTTTACTGAGACTTCATGCAACCCCGGGTGGGGCCGGGGTCCAACTTCTTTCTTGTTTTGTTTGTATTGGACTTGCCGACATATCCGAAACGTAAGTGAGTCGGACCTTGTCGTTCTGTCCATTTTTTGGAGTGAGAAAAGTAAGTTGATTCCGTTCCTGAGGTTCTTTCTTCGCAAGAGTCAATGCTACTAACGCAAGACTGGATTCAATACCTTAATGCCAGGCAAGCTCATCAATCCCGATTGCTAGCGAAGCGTCACTTCAACTAGTCCATTCTCGGAGGGAGGCCCCGCATGAGTAGAGGCGCGCGGGCAAGCATATAAAGTACCGAACAGCCCGAGGAGTAGGCTTCCCGATGTGGACTCTATTACTTAGGTTCGGAGGTTCATAGGTAAATATTTTCGTAGGAGGAGCCTTATGTCGTAAGCCCTTGCCCAGTGGATAAGAAAAGATGTTCCTTTCGGGGAGGAGGAGTAGGCTAAGATCAGATCGAGAGCTTAAATAGCAAAGAGGAGGTCCCGTTCAAAAAGCGAAGGACTTATATTCCTTTTCATAACATAGGATGTCCATTTTCTTTAAACCCTGAGCCACCTCGATTACGCGACGTGAGGGACGAGGCGTATAGGCTGAGCTATATAGTCATTGTCTTTGGTTTTATGAATATTCGAAATCACTGATGGCGTGACCAAGCGACACAGGTGAACAAGTAGAGTCTATTTCGGAGAAAGAAGCATGGCCTTTGATTCATCGGAGATTTCCGTAAAGACAGGAGAAGACAAAATAAGAAAAGCCGTATGTGGGCATCGAAAAAAGGTTTCTTTTCCGGAACAAAATGGACTATTAACCGGTAACCGGGAGCACTTCGACACCGTCTTTTGGCATCACAGAGACCACTTCAAAAAGGCTTCCTAGTAGTATTCCGGGTTTATGGATTGGATTCGCGCCTTCGCATATTTCAATTACCGGTCGTAAGAATCGACCTTTGCTAGGCCATATCGCCGTTTTAAATGGTTGACTACACCATTCTCGGAGACTGGGGCGGATGCCTCCTAAAGAGTAAGGGAGGTGAGGTGTGTGAAAGTAATTTAGCCGTCTCCAGAGCCCTATGTGTTGAAGAAAGAAAGGTCTTTTGCAGTGCCATATTGAAGGGAAAGGGTGGACGTAGTTCAGGTCTTTGAAAGGTAATGAGGGGTAAGATGTAGTAAATAAAATAAAGTACCTGTCTGTGGGATTCGACTTGCCAACTGATCCGAGTTGGGTCAGGAAAGAAACTGAAAAGACGAACTATTAGTTTCAACTACTCTTATAAAGTGTGCTAACGCCAATCATAATCATACTATTTTCTTTCAATGCTTTAAGTTTAACACAGATTTAAAGGAATAAGCAAGTTAGAGAATCGAAGAAAGCATAATAGTCACACTCGCTCTTCTCTCTATCTACGTTCTTTTACCTCGCTCTCTATCCTTTGTTTTGTTGTTCTTATGTCTGCTGCAAGAGTTTCGTAAGAAGAGTTCTCGCCTCTCGGGATCGTGTCGGTAACATCTAATAAGTAGTATTTTGTTGTTAAACTTTTTGCTAAAATATGTCCATTTTTGGTTCTTTTCTCCTTATGACCTGGTATAGTTCTCGGGAACCCGGCCTCTTAAGCCAAGAAATGGGATTCTCCTCTTCCTCGGCCTACGACACCTCCAGCTAGATGGTCCAGTCAAGCAATCCTGGTAAAGCAGAAGTCTGAGATAGAAGCGAGATTGTTGTCTTCCTCGTTCAGGGGTTAAGTCTTATCTGTCTAGCTCTGTCTTGATTGTATGGTACCCGTACTTCGGTCTCAGTGACCCCGTACTTCGGTCTCAGTGACATGGGTAAGAGGCGCGATCTTTTACTAAAGAATGTCCGGCTTGCGGGTCCTGCATCCTGCTACCTTAGCGGTGCTCGATCCGCTTTGGTGGTTCCAAGATCCTATATCTATTATCTATCTCTGATGCTGGCAGTTGTGGTTCTTTCTTTTCTTTTTAGTTCTTGAGTGGATATAATCCTTACTTACCTCAGGTGATAAGCATCTTAATGTAACTACTTCCTCGATAGCGCAGACTTCCCTCTTTCTGTTCTGGTCTTCCTTGAAGCTGAAGTGGTCCTATCTGATGCGGGGCATAGTGCTTTCAGCGAAGCTTCTGGCGTCCCAAGAAGGGCATAAGTCTAGAAAGTTAGAAAAAAGGAAGCACATGAAGCCATAGAAAGACCAAAAGAAGCATTATCATCCCCTACAGAGCCTTTCTGGCCCCTTATAGTTCCGTATAAGATTGAGGCGCGCTCTTACTCATCAATAGGGCTGCTAGCTTTGGATCAATGCTCTCAGAAGCAAGTAGTATGCTAGGCTCTGTCCTCCCCTTCTCAGGGGGAAATTCAGCTTTGCTTCTGAGAAGGTTAAGCAAGATGTGAAAATTGTCTCAACCAGGTCGAAGGCCAAAGCAGGAAGTCATGAGAATTCTTCGCCAGCCAGCCCGCAAGAGGAAGTGAAGTTACAAGACGGCGGACGGGTAGGTGCAAAGAAAGTGGGAAGCATCTTCTTACGCCTTTCTTGCTTCTAGGCTTGCTTCATATATATGGCCAGGTCACAGGAATGCTTCTTCGGCTTACAATTCCCGAGTCAACAACCGTAACTCGAGCACTTAGCCCTAGCTCTTGCTCTTTCCTTCCTTGCAAAGAAAAGGGCTGCGCCTGTGTGCCGACTAATATTGACCTCAATGGTGCGCTAACTTGAGAACTAGGATTTGCCAAATTCGTATTATGGGGAACCAGGCTACGCAACAATTCGACCACTGTTACTGTACTTGAGATCTCAGGCTTATCATACGGAAATTAAGGCTTCGCTTTTTCCTGGTGATGGATATAGTCTCGATGACTTTGCCCAAGTATTGCATAAAACATACATACATTGGATACTTGTTGGTTTAAAAACAGGGAATTTTTTGAGCCCCTTTCCCTTTTAGGGAAGGCTATTTAGCAAGTGAGTCTGGTCAGCATGCTCCGGAAAGAGAAGACTAATTTGCAATCCCATTTTCCCCGCTTCTTTCGAACTAGCAAATGGACTTTCTGAGCCAAGAAGGGAACTCAACTGATCAATCCAACGCAAATAATCCCGGCTCGAGTCGGGATCACTAACAGAATCATAAAGAAACTGAGTTTCCCTTACTAAAAACAAAGAAAGTCGGGTATAGGATAACTTCCTTGAAAGGAAATTGGATTCTTATTCTTAACCTAAGGATACCGAAAGAAAGACAACAAGACTTGAAGCCTGAAAGAAGTTTGTTCTTCCGACCCAATCGGCTTTTGCGTGCTATTCCTTCAGCCCTGGTTCAGGGCTAGTTTAAAAAGCACTAGCCCGAGGCTTACGTGGTGAAAAAGGGCTTTAGCGGCTCTTCTCCAGCCGTTCATTGGCCTTGGAAAAAAGACGAGAGTAAGCCGTATTGGATTGGAGACTTGTACACCCGGTCAGAATGGTTACTGTATAAGGGTGGGAGCTGGCGAGACTCCCAGGACTAAGACTTTTTACCCCGGTTAAAGGCCTGTGACTCTGATTCCCCTTCTTTGTCTATAGCTCGGGCAGAAGAACCCCATTACTTTCTTTGTAAGGCTGGTTACGGTTACGGTAACCCACGTTCCGTACGCCCCTAATCTCAAGAGCTCAATTCGTTTGCCAGGTAATAAGGAGAGTCGTTAGGCCGCATTCCCTTTAAAGACAATAGAGAAAGGTAGAGATCTTAGTTAACTCGAAAGAGATTGTTGAAGTAAATCTTCAACCATGGTAAGAAGGCAGGGCTCTTAGAGGAAAGCTCTAGCTTTCAGTCCTATCGAAATCTTTTTTTTTTACTGATTTGACGGTCTGGTTCTTGCTTTAGTTTCTTCCTTGCGCACACCTTTCTTTGCATAAAAAGAGAGCGTACGGCTAGCATAGGGGCGTTGGTTGGTTCCAAGAACTCTATCCCTAAGACGACCTTGAAATCGTCTAGGGGCGCTACAGTGAAATTACTCGTCTTTTTCTTCCATCCTCCTATTTGTAGCTCCACCTGGGAAACTGGGCTTTTATGGACAAGCTACTCTGGATACTGGTAACTCACCCTGAGTGCCTGCTCAGGTAATGAAAGACAAGTGCTTTCCACTGGAATCACCGCTAGCGGTTCTAGCGGCTACAGTTAAACAAACCATCTGCCTCCTTCGACTGGAGGTCAATAACGGCGGCCAAATCGATAGTCAAGGAGGGGATCTCTTACTTCATTGGAACGGGAACTGACACAAAACTATGGGTAGATGAACGGCTCACCGTTGATCTACCAGCCATCTAGGTCCCACCCGACCGCAGTGGAAAGGTTTCCGATCAGCGAGCACCCCGCACACTGGATCGTAGGCAGCAGTGGCCCACCAGTAGGTCTTTTCTTTTGGGCATTCGGATTCGGAAGTTAGAGACTCAATAGGTTGTTTGCCTGTGACTGGCTTCTTGCTACTGCCCTACCATATCTTTGCCTATCTTTTATCATATGCCTAATATGTCTAAGGAGTGGAAAGAAGCAAGAAAGAATCTACTTTATTGTAGATGATCTGACTTAATGTGGAAGGTAGACTTTCTTCATCACAGATGTTAGATGGTTCTCGCCTGGGTCTATGCTGCAACCTGGACGGTTGTAATTCACCCCTTGGCGCAATCCCATCCCGGTGCGGCTAGATCGACTGGTTACGGTGGCCTAAGTAAAGACCGTGAATGGGGAAAATCTTCCGCGTTATGCTTCCTAGCGCGTTACCTCAAATTCGGGCGGGCGTGGGTAACCGGAAATTTGCTAGGAGTTTGAGAAGGGGCTCTGACAGTTATCTCGAAGTAATACGAATCTGTCAACTTGAAACGTGGGGCACTAAACGCCAGAAACGGCTTGTCCGTAGATGCTAAGAACGCATTTCGAAGAAAACTTAGAAGGTTACTCGGGGAGTCCAGGTTGTCACCCTTCTCTATTCAAAAAAAACCGTAAGATATAGTTGGACTGATTGATCCCGGCACGACTAGTTGCTTATTGGCATCCGCAGATGAACAAGATTGGTTGACTTCCCGAGTAATCGACCTTACTTCAGAATTGTTTCCCTCAGTGGGGCGGTGTACTGCTGTTGCTGTACGGTCGTCGTCCACCCGTTCACTCGACTACCACGCTTAGTCTGTCTGCCCTTCTTCGTAAGTAGCTGGACCAACTGCAACCAAGAAAGAAGGAATTGAGTCCTTTCACATTATCACGGCAAAAGAAGATTGCCTATTAGTCAATTTTGACTGGAAAAAGACCCGGAACCTCATACCCTATCATTCACTTACTATAGGCCGAGGAGCGTAGATTCATCTTACTTTTTAGAAATGGAATAAGAGACATACCGACAGAAGAAAGACCAGAAAAAGAGATGAGATGTATGTACCTTAACGTACTGGCCAGCTAGGATGGAAGAGTAGACTTCTCAAATCGTTAAAAAAATAAGATTCCAACTACTCTTCCTGAAGGAATGGCCGGGGAGAGAAGTTAGCCTCAAAGGGCGGGTCTATTCACCCAAGATCCAATGAAAGACTGACCGACAGACGTAATCGAAGGAGGCTTACTTAATCTTATAGTTCTCCCTCTTATCTTCTGCTTACTATTGAAGTGGTTTTTTCAACCGTTGCCTCGACTTGGTTAAATTGAATTTGTATTCGCCGGCTTCATCCTCTGCCGGTAAATCACCTTGCAGTGCAGTTGGAGTTAAATCTGAACCCGAAGTGGGAGCCAATGTAACTGAATCCAAAGGCCAATTATAGGTCGAAACTTGGGAACAATTGAATTTGTGACTGAGCTCAATCCTCTCACTTCGTTCGAGCAACCCATTACGTTATAAGGCCTTTCAGTCGAGCGTCTTCGAACGTACCGATTACATCAGATATTAAGCCTTTAACTCCTCTCCCGTTGGTCGAGAACTTCATACCTCTCCCGTTGGTCGAGAACTTCATACCTCTCCCGTTGGTCGAGAACTTCATACCTCTCCCGTTGGTCGAGAACTTCATACCTCTCCCTGGTGATAAAGAAGGATTTATCTTCTCGCCTTACTGGTTAGGAAGTGAAATAGCCTGAGGATCGAATTAGCTTAACCCTTGAGCTAAGGTTACTTGTACTTCTCCCTGTCGGTCGAGTCACTTAAGGCAGCTCGAGCAATCTCATGCCTCTTCTTTACAGTCGAGTCAACCCTCTCCCTATGGTCGAGAACTTACGTTCCTTTTAAAGGAAGCAATTCCATAACTCGACTGCCAAGGAGCGGTTTTCAAGCGTGCCTCTCTAGTGACAGAGTGAGTGAAGTCTGATTTATCTTCTTCTCGTTCGGGACCAAAGAAGCAAGGTTTTTCAATCCTGTGATCAAAGCCGGGACTCTTCCCCGAGTTAAGACTTTCAAGAGATAGCCAGGCTAAATCATAAATTAACGAGAAGGCCTCTTTGACTATTGAGAATCGAGGTTTCTCACCATCCCATGGGTCAAACTACCCTACCAGTGAAAAGCGAGTTTTTTCTTAAGGGAATTTGAGTTCAGAGTTGAGGTCAGGGAGAGGAGGAGATTAAGAAAGAAAGATAGATCTTCCCGGTAGATCAAGTCACTAAGACTAAAGGTAAGCTCATTCATTCCCTTCAGCTTCTAGCTGGTAGTTCTTTTTCACCGACAGAACAGGTATAGCTTTAGCTTTGATCGAAGGAGAAGGAAGAGGCACGATACAGAGCAAATAGGAGTTCGAGTCACGGGCTCTCGACGTAAGGAGAGGAGTGAGAGTCAGGAGAGGAACGTAGTGGCTATTCATTAAAAGAGGCAGGAGAGACACAGCAGTGAAGATAACGGGAAAGGGAAGCAAGACAACCTCTTCCCTCGTCCTTACAGGGAGTGGATTTAGCTACAGACCATAGCATAGGGATAGGTACGAAGGTTACGTTACTAATCATTCTTTCTCATTTCCTTCAGTTCGTAAATAGGAAAGAAGCAAGGTGCGGAGCAGCTCGACGTAAGGAGAGGGCTTGAGAGCTGGGTCACGAAGGCAACTAAGAATAAGAATGACAATTCAGAGTTCCTCAACCTTTTGATCTCTGTTCTCGCGAAAAAAAGCGTCTTAGGTTGCTTTTCTTTCAGAACAAATAGCTTGTTTTCAGGACAAATGAAAGAAGAGGTTGTAGATAGTATATTCGTTACTTGGCTTACTTTACTGGGGATTGCATGCCTGTCACTCGCTTTGCCTCACTGTGCTTTGAATAGCCCTACTTTCGAACCTCTCCTGGGGCAATGATAAATCACCTAAGACCGCTAATGTCCCATCTAATTCAAGAACAAGCCCTTCTCAATGTCTTCCAGGGCTTTGAGGTTTTTTCAACTTGGTTGCGCTCCTCCGATTGACAGATTCCTGGAAAAAAAGAACGCCTTGAGGTTTTGAATGAGGGGCCTTGGAACGGATCCACATCGTATTACTGAATATCTATATGGTTCACCAACTTCCTCGCAAATCCGCTGCAGGACAATGGGATAAGATGGCACTATGCTTAACACATGCAATTCTAACGAAGTCTTCTTGGAAACGATTTGAAATTCCGGCGCAAGTAAATCCGCGAATTCGAGTCACGGGAATAGACCCACCACGGATTCATTCAATTCCAGCTGCTGATTACTATGCTGATTCAACAAGTTCGGATGGTAGGGTAGGGTCAGTCAGGCTTGGACTAATGCAGCTTCGGCTGTGAACTCCGAAGAATCAACTACTAGCCACTATCGATTCCTTTACCCAGGGGTTATAGCTCACAGCTAACGCGAGCTTCCGTAGGTCGCCTCTGGTTGCTCGTACATTCACCATATTAGCTTATATAAGCCATGAATGTACAGCCGAAGGCACTGAAAGTGCTAAGACCGGGCCATCTGTTATTTATCCAAGGAGGGAGTTTACGAGCTGAAATGAATGAGTTCACCATTGGGCGCTACGCGCAACGAATGAATTTCATTTAACCTATTTTTTTGAGAAAAGAAGAGATGGGCGATCCGCTCTCTTATATACTGAATAAAGGGATTGAGAATGCCCTTGCGGGCCTTATTGAATTGAATATACAAAATTAAGTGCCCAAGAGGGATGAATAGATAGCAGGACAAGAGTTGCTTGCCCAACGATGCGAAGAAGAAAGAGGAGCATCCAATGGCAGTCGAGTTGAACAAGAGCAAAAGGACTGACCTCTTCCCTGCCCCGATAAGAGAGGAGTTGGAACTTCAATCACCCCTAAGTCTGGGGCACTTCACTACCTGAACCAGATAGTGTCGTGGGAAAGAGTAATAGGGTTTGGTGCTTGGTTTACGCTTTCCTCTGAGTTTGGTACGCCGAGTGCTATTGCTTTCCCCGGAGGGGAAAAGGAAAGCCGTCCATGTACGATACCAAATCTACTGTTCATTCTGTGGTCGAGAGGTTGAACTCTTCTTCTCAACAACCGGTTAGATCGGTTATCGAACCAATGTTCAGCCCGGTCCTCGACAACTTGCCTTGAAGCGGATTCCAGCGGCATTGAAACCCAAGCGTCAAGGTGGGCTCGTTTGATTGATTCCTATTCCTACTAGAGTCAAAGGGGTATCCATCCATGAATGATTGACCCACGCCACTAACGACTTGGTTTCCCTCACTAACCAAAGGAAGGGAGCGAGGCCACCCCTAGAGGTGGGTAGGGGCGAGCGGGGATGTGGGCGCCCCTCCATTGAGCTAATTTCAGGTGTTTCGAATTCTATTTCTCTCCTTGAAAGATGATGTTTCACTGGCCACATACGACATTTCCTGCTGCCTTTTTTCAACATAAGTGGTTTAGAAAGGCAAATGCGAATGTAAGAGATTTTAATCTTACAGGATGCTTGAAAAAGATAATCAATCCTCTAACTATCTCTCGAGTAACTACGTACCTTACAGTCGACTTACAGGAGAGACAGGTTGAGACCTTCTTTCCATCCCAGTTGTGGCTTCTTTCCCCACCAACATGTGCTATCGCTTTTTATTGATTGAATGAAAAAGCGGAGGATTCTCCATCCAGCTGATGCAACTGAGGAATCGGGGAGGACCTCTACCTACGGACGTGGGGGATTTTGCTCTACTCTAGAAAGCGAGAATTCCTGGTTATTGGGTCAGCCGAAATGCGATCGATCGGCTCAACCGGATCAGGGACTGACGTCGAACCATAAGGGGGCAATGGCTGCAGCAGAATCGGAAAAGGCATCGCGCCACACGCGCAGTCTCGGCAGCCACACAACTTACACAGCACAGGCAGCATACGAGCAAGGAGCTTCAATCCTCTCCTTTACAGTCGAGAGCTTCACGCCACTGAACAACCAAGTCAGTGTAGTACTAGGAAGACACACACACAGGAAAGCGGGAGCCCCCCCTCTCTTAAAGAGAGACTGTTGAAACCGGGTCAGCTTCCATTCATCCCTAACACCTTTAATTTTATTATTATATATATATATTTATATCAGGGGTAGGGTAAGGTGCACAAATGCTTTGAAGCAGGAATAGCGGATCGTGAAAGCACTTGCTCGGTCCGGGTAAGCCCCCTTTCCCGATCGCTTCGATACGACAGCAAGGTAGGATTCTTCGCTCGATATGATTCACCCGGTACCTACTATTGGTAGTAGCATCAGAGATTTTCCCCTGCCCTGCCCTATCTGACTTAAGCTTAAGAGTAACGGGGAAGTAAACTAGAGGGCTATTCCCGTTGTTGTCTTCAATGCTTTAGGGACCGGGCACAGAAAGAGCTAGCCTTCCTTATATACGATAAGAGGAATAGAAGATAATTCATGTTCATGCTAACAGAAGAGCGGAACCAGTACACAGACAACTTCTTTCTCAAAAAGTACTTGCTGCTTTGAAGGTCGATGGGGACTTTCCCACGGCTCGTTCTCGGATTTACCCTTGTTCGGAAAAATCTGCCATAGTCTCGGAGCTGAGATAATAGACTGCTTTCCTCTGAGACTATGTGGTATCAGAAGAGCGATTCGAGATCAATCAGAGGTGCGCCTGTGAGTGTGGGAGACTCGTTAAAAGAAACTCATAAAGATGCTTGCTCCGTCAGTGTCAGACTGACGAGTTGGCCATGGAGGATGCGGCCTGTCAGGAAGATCGGCTTTGGTGGTCGATTTCTTCTTAGAAGGCGAATTTAGAGCTTGTGTTCGCTTCAAGTAGGTGAAGACAAAGAAAAGATATGTAAAAGTACTTGAGTGCGGTGCTACCTTTGATCAGAGGATCAAGACGAGATTCGGTTTTGGCATTTGTGCGTGGAGGTGAGCACGGCAGCTGTTATGCTTGCGTTCGAGGGACTAGTGCGCAGAATGACTTGAGGTGAGTTCGAGGTGGTTTGAGATGGTGCAGAGGCACCCGGGTTCCGTGATAAGTCGACTGGCGTGATGCCAATAGATGACGGATTCGGTTTCTCGGAAGGACCAACAAGGACTGTTGGCCAGGATGTGTAAAGGGGCGCCGGTAAGCACTTCAGTCGCGTACAGGGTGAAGGAAAATGCCGAATCGAGAAAGGGTCGGGAACCCAAGAGCTAGATTGTGACCTTTGGTAGAGGCGCGGATCAAAGGAATGCGAAATGCGCGTGGCATGTCAAATGGACCTTGTGTCAGTGGCGAAGACGAAGTCTAGTAGTCAAAGGACCATGGCACTTTCCCTCAATGGATGAGGTGTGCGTCGGCGCAGTGGCGTTGAAAGTGATGTGCTGTTACCCACGTTGGGCATGGATATATGTCCGAGAGTGAAGCATTTGTTG
>JAIUCV010002257.1:0-49489 GCA_026724425.1 Erythrophleum ivorense | reverse complement strand
AGAGGATTAAGATATATAACAAATACCTTGGCTGATTTTGAGCTTAAAGTGAGAAATGGTGGATTTATGCTAAGAACCCTAGAGCCTCCTTTGGACCTCCAAATTTTGAGATGTGTTTTTGTGCTTCAGCAAATGGGGAAGAGGCTGAGTATTTAGGGTTTTGTTAGGTTTAAGTTGGGTCTAAGATGGGTCATGGGTTGCTCCAAGGTCCAACTCTATTTGGGCTTCAGATTTTTACTTTGTTAGGCCAACTCTTATGTATTGGGCTGCTGAAATTCCATTAGGCCAGAACAAGTTTTAAGAGCTCAAAGGTTTTAAGTCTGCACAAGGGTTATTAGGCCAATTATAAGAGCCTATACAAGGTGGATCTTGGGCCTCTATCACATTGAATTATATTGGGCTTGCACCTAGCTTATTGGGCCCCCATCAGCCCTTATCATGATCTCCTACATTAATTTGGGCCTAGATGAAATTTCTCTCCCAATTAAATCTTAAACCCATATTAATAATTTATCTTTCTAAAATTTTCATTTACTTAACTTATCCAATTATTCTATATTAATTATTCCTAATTAACTTAATCTATAATTAACACCTTAATTAATTTTTAGGGTGTTACAATATGGAACTTAAAGCACTAACTCACTTTCTATGAGCTCTAAATTTGTTCTAAAGCCTCCCCTCATTTTCATTCATCATATATGACTCAAGAATGGGCTTAGAAAAATTTAAAACTCTCCCTAGTTATGAGAACTTCTTTAGGCCGAGGCTATAGAGCTTAATGGCTTTCATGGAGTTTGCTTAGTTTTCTTGAAGGAGAAAGCATGTGGGGAGCATCCTAGGAATCTTAGGAGTTCATTTAAACTCTTATTTAGGCCTAAGAATCATCATACAACATCAGATTTTATAAGGTGCAATTGAAACCCTAGAACTTGCACTTTGAAATCTAATTGTCTTTTATTAATTCCCTTTGCATATTCTTAATCTCCACACCCTTTGTCCTTAGATTCACCCTTGGTTCTACCTAAAAATCAAGTCTTCTTAGGGTTTCTCATGTTAGGCAAAATGGAGGAGGAGAGGAACTAAAGGTAGCAACCATAGGAAGAGAAATTACCTAGTTTTCTTACTTTTTCTCACTTGAATCTTGCTTTCTCCAAGCTCCTCTCTTCAAATCCGAAATCTCCCTTTAATATCTCCCTTAAAACAGATTTGAAAACTTCATTTTAATCAAAGGAAACAAAGGAGAATGGAGAAGAAGAGGTTTGGATAGAAGAAAGCATAGAAAACTACTAAGAATCCATACATTTTTCTTGATTTTTCTCCTCCTTTTCTTTCCCTTCTTGTGAGCCTAAGAGAGCAGATCATATTCTGTATTTTGGGTAGAAATTTTGTGCTTAAGAAGATGGGAGAAGAAAGGAGAAGTGCGTGGGAGCTTCTAGAAACACATTTTTTCAAAAATTTCAATTTTGTCCTTCCATAATGGCAATTTTGTTTCGGCTTCATTTTAGCTCCTTTTTTAGAACCATCTTTTCCATTATAAAATGTAGGTTCCCAATTTAATAAAATGCCTTTGGAATCACTCAATTTGAAGCTAAAACCTTACCAAATGAATCGGTCAAAGTTTAGGTCAACTGACATTGAAAAATATCCACCGGAGGGGATTTAACTGTCCTGGGGTTTCCCATGGTTTTCAGGGCCTTTGAGAACCTTGGACTACTTAAAAATTTCATTTAAAAAGCCCTCCTATATGTTTTTCCAAAAGTTTCACTTATTTATGAAAATGCCATTACGTTTCGTCAGTTTTCATCACAATTTTGTTTCTTTATTCTAGCTCCATTTTTCTTTCCGTCTGAGCTTGGGATTCTCATTTTTAGGAGCCTAAAATGCTTCCCAAATTTTTGGGGACCTTAACTACATTATCTTGAGGGACTCCCTTTTGTATCCAGTGAATTTCGTTTGTTTACGAAGAAACTATACATTATGTTTCTCACATTTCCTCTCATTTTCAGAGAACCAGATGTTACATCAGGGGACTTGTTTTGAAAACTGACTCATTTTGATGTTTTACAAAAAATCAAATGTTACATGAATGATGTATGAACCACTTTTGGTGCAAAATTAATGTAAATGGGAAAATTGGACACTTGATGGTATGTATTTGCTAATGTATTCTTGCATGTTGAATAACCAAAATGAGATGCATGATGTTTGAGACCACTTGAGCAGTTCATGTAAGTTGTATTCATGCTTTCAAACTTGCTCAAGAGGTGCCAAACACCAAAGAGAGCCATATGGACCAAGGTGATACCTTTTGTGATGTAAAATTATCCACTTTGGTGAGCTATGGCACCAACTGTCCAAAGGAGCTCTTCTTGGTTTAAAATTTGATATGCAAGTAGATCTTGTTGAGAGCTTGTTGGCAAGCTAAAGTGGGTAATATTTGGAGGTTTACAGAATTTTTGGCAAATTTTTGAAGTTGGTAAATTTTCTAATTTTGGCATTGGTACTGTTTATATGGTCTAAAAATGGATCTCCATCATTCATGGGGCAAATGATGTCCAATTGCTATAAAATTTTAAAGAGAGAAACTAGACCTTCCCAATGACCTATGCCAACTAGAAGCACCTCATTTGGATGTCTAGAGAGGGAGATATGAATTTTTGAATTTTCTATTCTGTTCTTGGCACACAGTTAGACCCCCGCATTATTCCATTAATTTTTAAGGTCTGGATGCTCTTGGATTTGGTCTGAAATATTTTTATCCTCTAGTTAATATTTGTATCTTTCCATATTGATATAGTTTGCACAAGTTGGATTTTTGCGAAATTAATTGTGTATTTTCAAATTTTATATTAGTAAGTTGTATCAATAATACTGGACAGTCCAACCTTTTTGCCTTTCCTATTGTCAAATGTGGTCTAGATGAGATTTTGTGGCTGGGAATTATTTTCATATTAATTTAACATTCAGAGTTTTCTAAAAAGATATGGGTTGCTTGATTTCAATTTTTCTATATTTAGTTATGATTTTCCAAAGTTGCTAGTAGAAAACTGAAATTTTGACCCGAGGCAAAACGTGAGTATTTGTGGCTTTTAGCTCTTAGTTCATGGTTTATGCAATGTTTTAGGATGTTGTGACTTGTTTAGATGAAAAATAAATAGAAAATGTTATTGGCAAGTTCCTTGAATCCACAGATTAAAATTTGAATTTTTAAAACACTATGCAATGCAAGAAAATACAATATTTTTATTCCCTTTTTCTTAGTTTTTCTTTGTTTGCACATGAAGGTCACCTTGGATATAGGAATATGGATTCTAATAAAGTATGGTGTAACATTGCACACAAGAAAAGGATGGAGAGCTACCTTAGCAATTAAACATAATTCTTCCTTTTTAATTTCTCTTTCCCCTTCTCAGTCTCACACCCACAAATAGATGGAGCTTGATTTCTTTGGCCTAGACACAACAAATAGAATTCAATCACACTCTTGAAGCAAGTTAGAACAAATTAAAACACTCCCTAGCTACTCCTTCCTAGCTTAGCTGAAACAATGGAGGAAAAATGAGCCCATGGAGTTTCACATTTTTTTCTTGATAGGAGAGACACTTGGGAAGCTTCCTAAGGGTCTTAGAAACTCAAACAAACACTCACATAGGCTAAGGAATTCATGGATCAAAACAGATTTTACAATATGTTCAACAATCCCTAGTTGTTTTCTCTTGAAATTCCATAGTTTTTCTTCCATTACATTTCCTAGGTTCCCACACTCTAAATCAATAGTTTCTTGCTATGGTCAAAACTTTCTCCCCCTAGGCTATTTTGTTTTTGGCCGAAACACCACACATAAAGAGCAAGAAAGAATAAGCAAAGGTGTAAGGAGATTTACCTTAATCCCAAGCCTCTCCAAAAGTCTCTTTCTTTGCTTTAACTTCCTTCTTGAATTTCTAATCTTTCTCCTTTGAACAATGCCAAAATAGAACCAAATAAACAACCAAAACCATAGGAAGAAAGCTTGAGAGAAGGAGAACAAAATTAAAGAAGGAGAAGCCATGAAATTCTTTCATTTTCCTACCTTTTTCCTTACTTCTTTCTCCTCTTTCTTGGGCTCTCCTTATGCATACTTCTATCTAGCTTCTTTCTCTATTTTAGGTAGAACCATAAGTCAGTTATAGGAGGCTAAAAATGGATGCCACCTATAGTAAGAGAAAATAAAAGAATTGTTCATTAAAAATGATGTTTATGTCCTACGTTCGTGGTATTTTCGTTTTAGCTTCATTTTAGCTCCTTTCTAAGAACTGTCTTTTTTATCATAAAATTTAAGTCCTCAGTCTTATAAAATGGCTTTGGAGTCACTCAATTTGGATTTAAATCTTCCCGAACAAAACGGTCAAAGTTTAGGTCAATCGACGTTCAAAAACATACACCGAATGAGGTTTAAACCATTCCTAGGGTTTCTATAGTTTTTAGGACCTTCAAGAACCCCGAGCAACTCAATCTTTCCATTTAAGAATTCCTCCTTGGTGTTTTCTTAATTAGATTTCGCTATAGCAAGAGATAGCTCTCGCCAAAACTAGAGCTTCTCTGCTATTCTCGGTACAGCTGGCGCTATTATGGGAAATTCTTGAATTTTGTATGGGTCACGAACTTGCTATAACGAACTGGCATTCTCGCTGTAGCGAACTAACACCCTAGCTATAGCGAAGAGACTTAAAAAAATTCTAAAACCTTGAGTCCTCATTTTTACAAAACTCAGATGTTACACCACAAGTTTCCATCTCAAAGATAACAAGCGAGCATATGTTTTGAAATATCAAATAATAATTTAAAAGCAATTCTTACACCAAAGAAAACAAGTAAACATAAATAATTAATTTTTCATCCCTAATAATCAGTGACCCTAGTATAAGAATATTCCAATCTCGTATAACAACATAATTTATCAATTTAGCATATAATCCAATAATTTCATAAAGGTTACAACATCAAAATAAAATAACTATCTGAAATACTTGAAAGATAAATCAACTTTGCATAAACCAATTTTTATAAAATAAAAAAATACAATAGAATTATATTCATGGACACTAACTACGTTCAAGAAGTCTAAAAGCCTTACTTCCATGCCGAGCCTCCACTAATCAAATCAATAATATATAGTATATTAATAAAATACATTTAATGTATATATCCATAATATAATACATTCTAATTTATTAAATCTGCCTTATTTAATCCACTTACCACAATAATCTACAATCCAAAAGCATCCAATAAGTCCAACACTTCATACCTCCATTTAGGTCCACACTTTATCTTTAATTCCTATAACCAAAAATATGAATTAGACCACTTCCATTAATTTAAATCACTTAATCATTTAAATTAGAAATTATAAAATCCTAACTTTACCCAAAATATCTCTTTAGCAAAAAGTCAAATTTCAACTAAGTTTCATATCAAGTACTTAGACTCCAGTAGCTCAACACCCACCAAATACATAATTTAAACCCAGACCAATCTAATAATTAACAATAGATAAAGTACAAGTTTTACCTTTATTAGTCCAATTCCACCTTAAGCACTTAATTTATGCCTCACTATGCTTGGTTCAATACTTTGTCTTCTACATTTCATACCAACACAGTGAATTAAGCCTCCAAATTAATTTAATAAAAACAAACATAAATATAAATAATTATGGTATAGTAAACTTACCCAAATTCTACTCCTAAAAAAAGTCAACTTCCCACCTAGGCATTTCATCAAATATTTAGTGTGCAAATATCGAAACTAACAACAATTAACATATCAATATTCTAACCATCCCACTTGTATCACAAGAAATTTAATTGCACTTCTAATTAACCAATTTCAATCTCAATAATCAATTTTCCCAAAATCCCTAATTGTCAAATCCTAGGTTTTACATTGTAATATCTAGTTTTTCAAAAACTAAACTAAAACATATTTTGAGATATAAGAAAATCCTACAACAAAGTAAATTAAGGCCAAATTAAGGGTAGAATATTAATTAGAGCATTTAGAAATGTAGTTAGGAAACCAAGAATGACCTAGATCCTAAGCCAAAGTGGCTAAACAAAGTAAAGCGAAAACCTAGTGGCAAAATTATAATTTTGGGTAACTTTTTTGAAGCTTAAAAGAAAAGGTTTTAAATGGTAAAATTGAGCTCACTAGGGTTTTTGAAGGCTCAAAAAACTATAAGAAGCATTAAAATGGTTAAAACATTTCCAGTGTGCAATTTAGGTTATCAGTTGACTTGAATTTTGACTAGATTATTACGATTTGTTCTCAATCCTAAAGATTTGAAACAAAATATTTTTAATAAACTATAGAACCTAAATTTTATAATGGAAAATACGATTCTAGAAAAGGATTCAAAATGAGCCTAAATGGAGAAATGGAAATGGAATGGCATAATTGGAATTTTGTGAATGTTATAAAACACTATTTTTTCCTTCTTATAAGCATGCCACCCCTTCCTCCTCATCTTAACCAACTTAGGTCTACCTTGAACCAGCAGCCATACATACACCAAGACAAAGAGAAAGAGGAAGGAAAGCTAAGCCAAATAGGTATATAAACGTGCAAAATTTTGTCTCACGATAGTTAGAAATTCTCTTCTCCTTTTTGAGCTGTTCTTTTGATGGTTTTAGCTTCTTAAAAGAAGCACTTTGGTGGCTAAACTAGTGGGAAAAGAAAAGAAATTGGGACAACCATTGGTAGCACAACAATCTATTTTTTTACAAGGAATTGACACAAGGTATGATTCCATATGTAAAGCTTGCTCTGCCTTAATCTTCCATGCTCTTTCATGTTCAACCAACTTAAAAAGAACATGAAGGGAATTAGTTTTTGATTGAAGCATAATGGGAATTAGGGTTTTGAAGTGTGGAGATTAGGAATATATGTAGAAATTAATTAGGAAGCTATAGAATGCAAGATTTGATACTTAGGGTTTTGATTGCACCTTAGAAAGTATGAAACCTTAGAAAAGTATTTCAACTATATAAGAGTATAAGTGTGGTGATGTATATGCATATTTGATATATCATCATTCCCACACACTCAAAAGTATAAAACTATGATGTACAATTCATTTTTGGATGTAAATATATGAAATCATGTCATTTGACCCTTTGGAATGTGATTTTGAGTTACATGGCTTTTGAGACATGTTAGAGTAGCCATATATAATGCATTTACCATTTGAAACTTGCACAAATAGAGACATGGAATAATTGGGCTCAATTAGAACCATTTGGAACTAAATTTTGCATTCTTTGAGCTGTAAAATGTCTATGAACCATTAACAAACCAAATGGATGAATTTTGGTCTAAAATTTGGCAAGCACTTAAAGCACATCTAGAGCTTTCTATCAAGTCAAAGAACACAATTTTTGGACCTATGTAAAATTTATTATTAATTTTTGAAGTTGGCTATCTTTTTTTGCAGAATTTGTAGGTTAGTACTATTCATATGATTTAGCTACTATTTTCATTATTTTTGGAGGAACAAATGAACTTGTTTTGACCTTAAATTTTTATAGTAGATAGTTCTCATCATACGCTTTTCCGTGGCCACTGAATTTGCACAAATTAGAGTTATGTAGTTTAAGTTATGATTTTTCAAAATGTGACTAGTAATATATGTTAAAGTAGTGATATTGTCTATATGATGCAATCCACGAGTTTTATGCTTCTTTTGGCATAGTCTAAGCATAACAAATTTTTTTGGTAGGAATTTGGAGAATAAAATGATGAAAATATTTATTTGTGAACAATTAGAATATGTGAGCTTCAATGACAATTATTTCTACTATCGAAAGTGTGAAACTGAATAGTTGTTGTTTTATGAAAAATATGGTATGAGATTTCTATGTAATCAATAATGGTATGACATACATCATCTACTTGAAATCCTAATTAATTCAAATTGAAGATAAGAAGGAGTAAAACATTTTTTTCTTCTATTACCTTAGCTAAATCTTACAAGAAACCATCCAAATTACTCCTTAAAGTGTTGCTTCCAAAACTTGAGATCTCCTTTCTCTCAAAAGATGAAGATAATGTCTTTCCCCTTCCAAATAAATCAAAAAGAAAATAAAAGATGACATAGATAAGTTGTACACCATATTTATTAAGCTTATCTCTCATCATTTTAGCTTGCATTTCCTTGGTCTAGCACATTTACTTAAGAAAAGTAATAAAATAATGATTATTTTTGTGTTACGTCTTGGATAAATTTTTCATTATGTCCCGTGGACCATATGAACTCATCTATCTCATTTTCATATTTATTTACACACATGCAACTCAGAACCATCTCAAGAAGTGGCCAGAGTGTGAAAGCTAGGGAGGATTAGGCCTCTCGCTATCTCTATAAGCAAGTCTCTCTTGTAGCTACATGATAATAACCTCTTGCTGCAAACACACACACAGCTTGCCATGGATTCAGGCAAGCTACCATAGCCTATAGAGCTCTAGCCATATGATCAATCTGCTCTGCTCTAGCCTTACTGACTCAACCCTAGAGGCCTATCCCTCTTAATGTTCACTATCTCTTCAAAGACCATTCTAACAACTTATTCAACATAAGCATGGACATATGCCACATTCACACACCCAAAATGTCCAAAACAAGCTCATACATACTTGTAACATTGCTTCCTCAAGCCATACATAATCCTAAAAAGGTTGGAACTTTACTCTGATACCAATAAAATGTAACACCATATTTATTAAACTTATCTCTCATCATTCTAGCTTGCATTTCCTTGGTCTAACACATTTACTCAAGAAAAGCAACAAAATAATATATTGTTTTTGCATTACGTCGTAGATAAATTTTTCGTTTCATGCCCTGTGGACCATATGAACTCATCCATCTCATTCTCATATTTATTTACACACATACAACTCAGAACCATCTCAAGAAGTGGCCAAGAAGTCAAGCCCATGAACCATTTACACAAAAACTACATGTGCAACCTCAGATTCATGGGCCAATTTTTACATGAAATTTGGAAACTCATAACTAATCCTAGAAAAATCAAAATATAACACACTATAAGCTACAAATGTCTACTTTATGGTAAAAATAAATCTAGACCATAACAGGGATGTCTAGTAGCTAGAAATCGATGGAACAATAGCCAAGGTTGTCTATCGCTACTGGTACTGTCACATAATTTCAAAAATTCATATCTCCTTGTTCAAACATCCAATTGGGGTGATCTTAGTGGCCATAGAAAGCTTATCATATCTGGTTTATTCTTGTAAAATTTTATGAGTATTAGACACCATTTTACCCTCGAATGACATAGGAGAAGAAACTAACCATATGAACAGTAACCATATCAAAAAAACTAAAATTTGGCAACTTTGAAAATTCATAATTAATTCCACAGAGCTCCAAATAATCTAGTCTTTAGCTTCCCAAAAAGATCTATATAAGAGCTATATGCATGCCAAATTTCATAGGTAAACTCATTCATTTGGTTAGATTTTGACGTTGGGTTCTAAAATGGTTATTTTAGTGTCTTCAATAGGTCTCAAATGGTCCAAAACAACTTCTAAGACACCCATGGCCATTTGAGCACGTGGAAAAGCACCAAAATGGTCTACTAAATATATCTCAAAGGTGCACAAACCCAAATTTCACAAACTCTCTCTTTCACCCCAAGGTATACACAAGAATACATAAGCTAGTTCTTACCATTCAATGTCCAAATTATGCAATATCATCCATATGGCATCAAATCCCATACATATGCAATATATCTATATATTTACAAGTGCTCATAGGTCTATACATTATATACAATATTGGATTACATCATATGCCATTCATATGGCTACAAAATGGCAAAATCACACACTTGGTTGTCAATCTCCATCCTTTATGCTTGGTGGCTTCTATTTCTTAGCTCACTTGGTCCACCTAGACATGTTATGTAACACCATCATTTCTAACTCACATCCATTATCCCTTACATGCTCATGTGAGATATAGTAAGAATAAAGTGAGAAATTTCATTGAATTAATACACTTTCTTGCGTTGCGTCATGGTTAAAATTTTTTTTTGGTGTTACATGGACCGTGTGAGCTCATGCTATGCATCCTCATATTTAATTCTATCATTACAACTCATTTTTCTCATAAAAACATGCTTTCAACCCATGGAAACCAAAAAGAGACATGGGACATGAATATTCATTCTCGGCCAGCTTGGCCTCATTTCTAGGCAAACTTTGGAAAATCATAACTAAATATAAAAAAATTGAAAATATGTAATCTTGGTCATTATGGAAAGCTTGGGATGTCTAATTCATGATAAAAATATGTACAAGCCATAACATCCCACACACAGGGCTTTGACATGCGAAATGATTTGGAGGTTGGATTGGGTTTTGATGCTATCACAGTTTACTGATATGAACTTCAAAAATGTCCAATTAATTCCAAAAAAATCCAATCTAAGAAAATGATACCAATATGGAAATATGTGGATGTTAAATAGAGAGAAAAAATATCTCCAGATCAGTTCATCAAGCCCATATTTCAAAAATCGATGGAACAGTACTTCTGGTCAGGCAAGACGACTGATATTGGATAGAAACTTCAAAAATTCGTATCTCTCTCTCTAGACCTCCAAATGAGGTGCTTCTAGTTGGCACAAATTTCTATGATTTCCTAGTTTCTTTTTATGAAATTTTATGGCCATTGGATATCATTTGAGGCTGGATTGACAAAAAAACATTTTGAACCATTGTAACAGTACATCAGACCATTTTCATAAATTTTGCCAACTTTGAAAAATCATCAAATATTATGTAGACCTCCGAAAATTATGAACTTTAGCTTTCCAAAAAGCTCTCAATGAGACCTAAGTGCATGTAAAATTTCAGATTAAGACTAACTCATTTGGCTAAAAAGTGACATAAGGTTCTATAATGGTCAAATTTGACTCCATATGAGGTACCAAACTTGCCAAATGGTCTTCCCTTAGTGTTGAAACCTTTTAGGCAAGTCTAAAAGCATATTTAAGACTTGTGTGAGCTGCCCAAATGGATCCAAACTTTATGCATCTCATTTTGGCCATTCAACCCTCACTTATATACATATTCATTAAACTTTAAATTCTCATTCTATAGCCTCACATACTCAAAACATGGGCTAGTGGTCATATATCATAATCATACATCTAAACATCACATAATAGTGTATTTACACATGTCTCAACGTTCATAGTACATATACAACCTCATATACATGATGAACTATCATTATGGTTCCAAAATCAATAAAACAAGACACAAGATTGTCCATCTCTCTTCCTCATCGTTTTTGGCTCCCTTCACCATAATTGCTTGGCCTATCTAGCATGTTAAATCATTGGAGAGGAGGGGATGAGATTCAAAGAATCCCAATAGCTCATCTTCCATTCAATCACATATAATATGTGCAAAGCAAGCTTTTCAAATGCATGTATGGAAAAATAGAAGTCATGGATATTTTCAAAGCAACCTTAGCATGTGAATCAATCATACAAGACATTCAAGAGTTCCCCAAGTGTTTGGATTGGCCTCACACTTCTCCTCATAGATTTTAGACTTGCCTCACCCATTCTTTAAGAGCTTTGGACTCAACCATACTCTTGGGAGCCCACTTTGCTTTTGGGAGACTCTTTGCTATGTCTCAACCAAGCTCAAGGGTTCTTGGCTTATCCTCACTAAAGGGAAGAGTTCTTGGCCTCTCCTCACTCAAGCAAATGCATACAAACATCATAGATTCATTTAAAACATAACATGGCATCAAGGATCACGGAATATAAAAGCATGCTAGTATACTTTTCATAACTTGAAAATGCATATACACACATTCTAAAACAAGTTAAACATACATCCATATATGAGAGAAAGTGGAGAGTTACCTTGCACCGTTTCACACACTTTTTCCTTAGCTTTCAAGCCTCCTCTTTCGGCCACACACCCACAATTTGGTGGAGATAGTTTCTCTTAGCCTAAATACAATTTATGGGAGCCAATTAAGTCCATGAAACATATTCTAAGGCTACATCACTTGATAAAATACTAGATTGCTCTATAGGCTCCATTATGGTCCATATTGGCACCTAATGAAGCAACACTCCTCAAATGATTTCTAGGCTCATTCTTTCCTTTCAAATATGATTCTTGACTCCTTTTAAGCCTCTTGGAGTCATCAAACCATTAAAACCAAAGGCCTAGCATCATGTTGCTTCTTTAGGTCACATTATGAAACGTAAGGCACCAAATCAATTTCTATGAGTTCTAAATTTTTTCGAAGGCCTCCCTTCATCTTTATTCATCAAATATGACTCAAGAATGACCTTAGAAAATTTTAAAAATCCCCCCACCTACATAAACTAGCCTAGGCCGAGACTATGGCATCCTTTGGCCTCCATGGAAATTTCTTTGCTTCCTTGAAAGAGGAAGCTTTTGGGGAGCATCTAGGGTGTCTCAAGAACTCATTTACACTCTTACTTAGACCTAGGAAGCATCATACAAATTCAGAAATTGGAAGGTACACTTAAAACCCTAGGTTTTGCATCTTGATTTCTAATGCCTATTTCTTGGTTTCCATTGCATACTCTTATTCCTCTCCATCACATACCAAAGAATCATCCTTGGTTTGGTTAAAAATCTGACTCCTTAGGGCAGAACACATGTGGGTCAAAATGGAGAAGAAGGGCCATGGAAGATATCAACCATAGGATGCATTTTTACCTTGTTTCCTTAGTTAGTTTGGCTTAAATCCTGATTTCTCCAAACTTCTCTCTTCAAATCAGAACTTTCCCCTCTGCTCTTCCTTCAAAATAGCCCTCAAAACTTCAGAAAAATCATGGAGAAGAAGAGGGAAAAAGAGGAGAAGAGAATGGTAGAGAAAAAGCATGAAAAACATACATAAAAATCTACCTTTAGCTTGGAATTTCTTCTCCTTCTTCCTCCTCCCTTGTGCACCCAAAGGTTCCGGTCTTCCCTCTATTTTTTGTTCATAAGAAAGTCTGTGAAGAGGGAGGGCAAATGGAGACGTTTCTATAAGTGGCTTCAAGAACCAAACAATTACAAAATTTCCATTTTGCCCTTTCATCTTGGCATTTTTATTTTAGCTTCGTTTTAGCTCCTTTTTGAGAACCATCTTTTCTATAATAACAAATAGGTTCCCAATTTAATAAAATGCCTTTGGAATCACTCAAATTGGAGCTAAAACCTTTCCGAATGAATCGGTCAAATTTCAGGTCAACCGATGTCGGAAAGAGTACACCGAAGGGGCTTTACTGTCTCGGGGCTTCCCATGGTTTTTGGGGCCTCTGAGAACCCTAGGCAACTCAAAATTTTCATTTAAAAAGCCCTCCTACGTGCTTTTCTAAAATTGCACTTATTTACGAAAATGCCACTGGCCTTTCGGTAATTGTTTTGAATCACGCTGACCCCCGTTTCTGGGCAACTCAAGGCTCAAATCCTCATCTTCTATTATTTAAAATTTTATCCAAATTTTATTTGGCCTTGAATCACTCATCTTAGGGGACTTGCTTTGAAAATTGACTCATTTCGATATTTTACGAAAAATCAAATGTTACATGTTAGACATGTGGGAAGGAAGGGATGAGATTCTAGGAATCCAATAGCTCTTCTCCCTTTTAACCATACATAAAGAATGCAAATCTAAGTATAAAAATGCATGCATGGATATCATGGCCTTTATAATCATTCATGGAACATTTTTAGCATTCAAGAAGTCATACAAAACATATATAGACTTGCCAAGCAAGTGGTTTAGCCTCACCCATTCTCTTTAGAGATTTTGGACTTGCCTCACCCATTTTCTTAAAGAAATTTTGACTAAGCCTCACTTTTGGGAGATTTTTGGCTTTGTCTCAACCATTCTTGGGGACTTTTGGCTCATCCTCACCCTAGCTAAGGAGCTTTTGGCTTCACCACACTCAAGCAAACCAAAACATATTCATAAAGCATCATTTAAGTGCATAACATAATATCATGGTACCATGGCATGTAGATACATGTTAAAACATCTTTCATGGCTCAAAGCATACATGTACACATTCAAAGACAAGATAAACATCAACTCATGCATGAGAAAAAGAAGATAGAGCTACCTTTGTCACAAATACACACTTTTCCCTTCAAGAATGTTTCCTCTCCCTCGTCCATACACACATAAGAAGGTAGGACTTGGTTCCTTTGGCCTAGACATATAATATGGAAGCCAATTATACTCTTAGAATCATTTCTAAGGTTACACAATCATTTCAAAAACTAGGTAATTCTAATGGCTCATTTATGGTTCCATAATGCACCTAATGAAGCAACCTTAAAAAAACATGAATGTTTAAATGAGTTCCTAAGGTCCCTAGAAGTCTCCCCATATGCATCCTTCATCAAGAAAACAAAGCAAACATCCATAGAGGCCAAATGCTACATAGTCTTGGCCTAAAGGGGATGGGACACCTAAGGAGAGTTTTAAATTTCTCGAAGTTTATTTTTGAGTCATATATAATGAATGAAAATGAGGGAAAATCTTAAAAAAAATTTACAAGGCCTAAAGAATGAATTAGTGTCTTAGGTTCCATAATATGACCTAAAGAAGTAACATGCAGTTAGGCTCTTTGTTTTAATTATGTGATGACTTCAAAAGGCTTAAAAGGAGTCAAGAATCACATATGAAAGGAAAGAAATGGAGCCTAGAACTCATTTGATAAGTGTTGCTTCATTAGGTGCATTCTTGGAACTATAAAGAGGTTAATAGACTAAGTTAGTATTTAAAGAAGATGTGTGGCCTTAGAATTAACTCCATAAACCTAATTGGCTTCCATAAATTGTGTTTAGATAAAGAGAAACCAATTCCACACCTTTTTGTGTGTGAGGCCGAGGAAGGGAGAGCAAATTCAAGGAGAAAAGTGTGTGATTGCATTCAAGGTAACTCTCTTCACCTTCTCTCATGCATGAATATGTGCTTACATTGTCTTTGAATGTGTGTTTGTGTGTTTTAAGCTATGAAAAGTATTCTAGCATGAGCTTTTATTCCATGGTGCCATGATGTAACATTATGCTTTCAAATGATGTCTAATAGATTTGCTTAAGTGTGGAGAAGCCAAGAACCCTCTAACCATAGTGAGGATGAGCAAAGAACCCTTGAAATTGGTTGAGACAAAGTAAAGAGTCTCCCAAGAGTGAGGTTGACTCCCAAAAGTAAGGTTGAGTTAAAAACCTCTTAAAGAAATGGGTAAGGCAAGTCCAAAATCCACAAGTGAATGGGTAAGACTAATCCAATTACTTGGCAAGCCTATGTATGCTATGTATGACTTGTTCAAATGTTAAAGATGTCTCTTGAATGATTGCATATGTCAACATGCTCATGCATGCATTTGTATGACTTGGTTTGCATACTTTAGTGTGATTGAAAGGGAGATGAGATATTGTGATTCTTTGAATCTCACTCCCTCCTCTCCAATGTTCTAACATGCTAAGTGGACCAAGAGAACAAGGTAATGGGAGCCAACAACTTGGAATATAAGAGTATGACATCAAAGTGCATAGATTTTACTTCTTTAAGGCTATCTGACTAGCAAATATTGTAATCTATTATTGTATATAACCTATGACCCCATGAACATATATAATTATACTAATGTATCATCCACAAATGAGAATTTATGTTATGTGAATGTTATAATGCAAATTGGATATAAAATGGTAAGACTAGCATTATAGAAATTGGTGAATGGCATGGGGTGAGAGTGAGTTTCCAAATTTTGAGTTTGTGCACCTTTGAGACAAGTTTGAAATGTCATTTTGGTGCAATCCCACATACTCAAGTGGTGACACAAGCTTGGGAAGCTAAATTGAACACTTTGATGCTAGTTGAGACTATAAAAATGACCAAACTGGAACCCTAGGGTACAAACTGACCAAATGGATGAATCTTCCTATGAAATTTGACAAACATGTAGATCTCATTGAGATATTTTTGGGAAGCTAAATTCCAAACAAATCGGAGCTTATAGAATTAATTATGAATTTTCAAACTTGGGATTTTTTTGCAATTCTGTGCATGTACTGTTCATATGGTCAATTTTGTGTTTTGTGTCATCTGATGGTCAAATGGTGTCTAATGCTTGTGAAATTTTACAAGCATAAACTATAGGTTATAAGATTTTTGTCTCCATGAAGATCACCGCATTTGGAGGTCTGAACAGAGAGTTATGAATTTTTTAAGTTTAATATCAGTACCAGTAATGCCACTTGACCCTAGTACTATTCTATCATAATTCAGTTCCACATGGTCTTGGCATGGTCTAGAGATATTTTTCCCTAAGATTTAACATCTGTCGATTCTTAGATTGACCAAATTTTCATGATTTGGAGTTTTTTGGAATTAGTTATGAATTTCCAAAGTTTATGACAGTAAGTTGTGATAGTAGTTCAGGTAGTTGAGACCTTGGGCTCTTTTAAAATGTCAAACGTCTTTTTCTTGATGTTCCATGACCTGGAATTATTATTACCATAAGTTAGAAATATATAACTTTCTAGAATGGTAAAAAATGCATCATTTCAATTTTTTTAGAATTAGTTATGATTTTTTAAAATTTGTGATAGAAAGCATGCAATTCTGGCCGAAGCTACACTATGAAATTTTATGTGTTTCTTGCACTTACACGGGTTCTAGGCCACTTTTGGTGATGGACTTGAGTTTTATTCATGTAATTAAATATGAAAATGTGACACATGAGTCCACATGGCCCACGAGACTCCGAGAGAACAAATTTATGCATATCGCAACGCAAGAAAACTCAATATTTTAATGTCATTTTTCTTGCTTCCCTATGTAATGCTTGGCATGAACTTAAAATTAGCGTGAGGCAAAGTTAAAAATCTATGGTGTTACAATGTAAATTGTAACACCAAATTTATAGAACTCATCTCATATAAATTCTAGGTTCCTTCCATGAACAACACAAGAGGAAGAAGGAAAACCATTAAAAATAATCAATTTAATTGCGTTACCTCACAGATAAAATTTTCATTCGATATTTCGTGGGCCATATGGACTCATCCATTTTATTTTCACATTTAAATACACAAATTCAACTCATAACAAGCTCAAGAAGTGGCCTAAAATTCATGCAAGTGGAAGGTACACATGAAAATATAGTGTGCAGCCTCGAGTAGGATTTCTAGAATTCTAACATGAACTTTGAAAAATTATAGCTAATTCTAAAAAAATAGAAATCATGAACAATATATCATTTTATAAATCTATAGATATCTAATTTATGATAAAAATAAATCCAAACCACAATATACATTGCTAGCCACTAGAAAATTGATGGAACAGTACCTAAGGTCACCTATCACTACTGGTATTGTTCTCCAAATTCAAAAACTTTAATCTCAATGCTCAAATGTCCAATTTGGGTGATCTTAGTGGCCATGGAAAGCTTGTCATATCTAATTTATTCTTGTAAAATTTTATGAGCATTGGACACCATTTGACTTTGGAATGACACAGCCTAAGTTACTAACCATATAAACAATGTCTACATCAATTTAGCAGAAAAATGTTAACTTTGAAAAATCATAATTAATTCCACAGAACTCCAAATAATCTAGTATTTAGCTTTCCAAAAATATCTGAATAAGATCTATATGCACGCCAAATTTCATGGGCAAAATCGTTCATTTGGTCAGATTTTGATATTAGGTTGCATAATGGTCATTTTTATGTCTTATAAGGGTCCAAATGGTCTAAAATTGCTTCTAAGACAACCATGGCCACTTGAGCATGTGGGAAAGCATCAAAATGGTCAACTAAACTTGTCTCAAAGGTGCACAAATCCATATTTCTCAAACTCACTCATTTACCCCAAGTTATACACAAGAGCATACATGTCAAGGCTTGCCATCCAATGCCCAAAATGCACTATTTCATACATATGGAATTAAATCTCATATATATATGATACATTTTCGTATTTACATGTGTTCATAAGGTCATACAAAATATATGATAAGAGATTACAAATTTATATTTTTACACACTTGATTGTTACACTTTCTCCTTCTAGCTTGGTAGCTCTCACTCTTTGGCTCTCTTGGTCCACCTAAACATGTTAAACATGTGGGGAGGAAAGAATGAGATTTTGGGAATCCAAATAGCTCTTCTCCCTTTCAATCATACATAAAGAATGCAAAACCAAATCTAAAAATGCATGCATGACTATCATAAGGTATGTGATCATTTAAGAAGCATTCTTAGCATTCAAAGAGTCACATTAAACATACATAGGCTTGCTAAGCAAGTGGTTTGGCCTCACCCATTCTCTTCAAAGATTTTGGACTTGCCTCATCCTTTTTCTTTAAGGTTTTGAACTAGGCCTTGCTTTTAGGAGACTCTTAACTTTGTCTCAACCATTCTTAAGGGTTCTTGGCTCATCCTCACTATGACTAAAGGGTTCTTGACTTCAGCACACTCAAGCAAACTAAAGCAAAGTAATAAGACATCATTTGAATGCATAAAACAACATGATGGTACCATGGCATATAAAATCATGCTAGAACACATTTTCATGGCTTAACACATACATATACACATTCAAAATAAGATAACATTCATCCATGCATGAGAGAAAGGAGAGAGAGCTACCTTTATTACAAATGCAAACTTTTTCTCTGGAATTTGGTTGCTCTTCCTCGACCCCACATGCACAAAAAGCTGGAGATTATTTCTCTTAGCCTAGATACATCATATGGAAGCCAATTATACTCTTGAATCAAATTCTAAAACCATACATTTACTAGAAAAGTTAGGTGGTTCATATGACTCTTTTATGATTCCATAATACACTTAATGAAGCAACTCTATGGAAACATGATCTTTGCTCCATTCTTTTCATTCATTTATGATTCTTGACTCTTTTTACGCCTCTTGGGGTCATCACACAATCAAATCAAGGAGCTTAACTAGGTGTTGCTTCTTTAAGTCATAATATGGAACTTATTATACCCTCTCACTATCCATGGCTTCTAAAATTTTTTCAAGGCTTCCTCTCACCCTCTTCCATCATATATGACTCAAAAATAAGTTTGGAACAAATTAAAACTACCCTAGGTGCCTTAACTACTCTAGGTTGAGGCTATACTCCTTAAGGCTACCCTTAGAGTTTTCTTTATTTCCTTGATGGAAGATGCATATGAGGAGCCTTCTAAGGATCTTAGGAGTTTATCCAAACACTCATTTAGGCCTAAGAATTATTATATCAAATCATATTTTCAAGAGACACTTAAAACCCTAACTTTGCTATCTTGATTTTTCATAGTTGTTTGTTAATTATCTTTGCATATTCTTATTCTCCACACTCAATTTCCTAAGGTTCACCCTTGGTTCTACCCAAAATCCATGTCTTCTTGAAGCTCTCTAGGTGGGGTGAACCAAGGAGAAGGAGGGCAGAAGGAGTAGCTACCATGGAATGAAGATTTACCTTATTTTCTTGGCTTTTCTTGCTTGTTTCTCACTTTGCTTAGCCTCCTCTCCTCAAATATGAATTTTCCACCTTTGTTCTGCCCTCAAAACAGATCCAAGAACTTCAATAAAATTATGAAAAAGAAGAGAAGATGGAGGAGTTTGCTAAGGAGAAGGTATGAAAAATCAAGAAAATCCATACATTTCTCCTTGCTTTTCTCCTCACTTTCTTCTCCTCTCGGTGCACCTCAAAACCTAGCTCTCTCCTCTAGTTTAAGGCAGAAACAAATGTGGCTAAATGAAGGAAAAGGTGGGATGCCACATATATATATAGGTAGGTTAGGAAGAACTTTTCAAAAATTCTAATTTCATCCCTTCGTCTTGGCATTTTTGTTTTCGGTTTGTTTTAACTCCTTTTTTGGAACTGTCTTTTCCATCATAAAATTTAGATCCTCAATCTTATAAATTTTTTTTGGAATTACTTCATTTGGAGCTAAAACCTTCCCAAACAAATGAGTCAAAGTTCGGGCTCACCGCCATTAGAAAACATCTACTAGAGGAGCTTTAACTATCCCGGGCTTTCCATGGTTTTTAGGGCCTCTAAGAACCATGGATAACTCAAATTTATCATTTAAAAAGCCCTCTTGTGAGAATTCTAAAAATTTTCTGAAATTATAAAAATACCATTATGTTTCGTTACCTTTTTGTAGAAATTTGTCTAGCTAGTTTGGCCCCGAGTTTAAGGCACCTCTGGCCTTGAATCACTATTATTTGAAGTCTAAAATATTATTCTAATTTTATTGGACCTCAAATCACTCTATCTAAGAGATTTTCCTTTGTATCTGATGAATTTCATGCATTTATAAAGAAATTGTACATTCCATTTCTCGCATTTTCTCTCATTTTCAAAGAACCGAATATTACAACACCTCTAGCCTTAAATCCTCATTATTTGAGGTCTAGATTATCACTCTAATTTTATTGGGTCTCAAATCATTCTATCTAGGATGTTTACAAAAAAATCAGGCATTACGTTTCTCACGTTTATGGAGATACCGGATGTTACACATGAGCATATAAAAATCATTTTTCTTATCACATAAACTCATACATAGCAAACATAAACTCTTAAGGGCATGGGTCTAGCCTCACCCATCTTCCTTAGGACTTTTAGATTTGTCTCATCCACTTTCAAGGGACTTTTGACTTAGCCTCACTCTTCATGAAACTTTTGGTTTTGTCTCACCCATTCCTAAGGACTTTTATGTAAAGTCCCACATCAGATAGGAAGGTCCTGGGCTAAGGCCTTATAAGTGGGAGTTAAGCTTCCCCCACCAGACGTGCGTTTTCCTTGAGCGAAGGCTGAGTAACCAAGCCCTCGAAGCTCGGAAGGCAACAAAACCCTTAGGAAGGCCGAGTCAAAGACCCACGAACCAGGGGACAATACGTCTGGTGGCTCTGTAAGTGTGTTGGTATCAGAGCCGGGCTAGCAGCCTGTACAACCTGAGGACGGGTTGGCCCCAAGGGGGTGGATTGTAAAGTCCCACATCGGATAGGAAGGTCCTAGGCTAAGGCCTTATAAGTGGGGGTGAAGCTTCCCCCACCAGATGCGCGTTTTCCTTGAGCGAAGGCTGGGTAACCAAGCTCTCGAAGCTCGGAAGGTGACAAAAACCTTGGGAAGGTTGGGTTAAAGACCCACGAACCAGGGGACAATACGTCTAGTGGCTCTGTAAGTGTGTGACACATACACAGCCACCAAGGTATTGTCCCTTCCTTCCCGGTTCGTGGGTCAAAGACCCTGCCTTCCCAGTTCGTTGGGGTTTGTCCCTTCTCAAGAGATGGCTTCTCCCATTAGCTCTCAGGAAAAGCACACTTTGGTGGGGAGGGATTCTCCCCTACTTATATGGGCTAGCCACAGGCCCCTTCCAACCGATGTGGGACTTTACAATCTACCCCCCTTGGGGGCCGACCCGTCCTCGAGTCGCACATGGGCCAAGATTGCTCTGATACTAACAAATGTAACACCATCATTCCTAGCTCATACCCACCATGCCTTACATGCTCATATGAGATATAGGAAGAATAGAGTGAGATCTTTCTCATTGGATTCATACACTTTCTTAGAGTTGCGACATGGTTAAAAATTCATTTCAGTGTCACATGGACTGTGTGAGCTCATTCTATGCATTCTCATATTTAATTTCACCATTACAACTCATTTCAATCCCAAAAACATGCTTTAAACTCATGGAAACCAAAAAGAGATATGAGACATATATATTCATTTTCGGCCAGACTTGGCCTCATTTCTGGGCAAAGTTTGGAAAATTATAACTAAATCTAGAAAAATCAAAAATATGTAATCTTGGTCATTATGGAAAGCTTAGGATGTCTACTTCATATTAAAAATATGTATAAGTCATAAAATCCAACACCAAAATTTTTTGACATGCGAAATTATCTGGAGGTCGGACTGGTCCTGATACTATTACAGTTTACTGATATGAACTTCAAAAATGTCCAACTAATTCCAAAAAAATCTAATATGTGCAAATTATACTAATATGGAAATATGTGGATGTTAAATAGAGAAAAAAAATGTCTCCAGATCATTTCATCAAGCCAAACTCTCAGAAATCGATGAAACAGTACCTTTGGTCAGGCAAGATGACTGATACTGGGCAGAAACTTTGAAAATGCATATCTTCCTCTCTAAACCTCCAAATGAGGTGATTCTAGTTGCTACAAGTCACTGTTACTGTCTAGTTTCTGTTTATAAAATTTTGTAGCCATTGGACCACATTTTCCCCTTGGATGACACAATTTTACAATTGACCAAATGAACAATGCTTATGCAAATCCGAAATTCTGATACCAACTTTGAAAAATCATAGAAATTTACACAGACCTCCAAATGACCTGATCTTTATCTTTCCAAAAAGCTCTAAACAATATTTAGTCACATGCCAAATTTCAAGATAAGAAGAGGTCGTTTGGTCAGACTTGGACATCATAGGGCAAAGTGCCAATTTTTCTTGCTAAAGAGGGCTCCAAGGATTCAAATTGGCTTCTCCTACTTCTAAGGCTCTATGAGCACATGGGAAAGCATCAACATAGGCTATTAAATATGGCTCAAATGTCTAACAACCCAAATTTGCAAAACTCACTCTCCCACACCAACACATACACCATGTACATAATGCCAAAATCTTACTATTCATACTAAAACTTGCTACATCATGCACTATAATACTAATTCTTATACATATACAATGAGTACATATATTTACAAGTATTCATAAGTACCTATAACATGTACATCATTAGATTACATCCCTTAGCAACATAACGGTGACAAAATGGCTATTTTACAATTTCTTCATCGAATTTCCTAGCTTCAAGCTTGGTGGCTCCCATCTCTTGTCTTACTTGGTCCACCTAACATGTTTGGATGGTGGAGAGGGGGAGTGAGATTCAAAGAATCTCAATAGCTCATCTCTCATTCAATCATACATAAAGCATACAAACAAGTCTCACAAATGTATGCATGGGCAATTAGCATGTGAAATCATAAGAAAAATATTTTCAACATTTGAGTAGGCCATACATAACATACAAAAGCTTGCCAAGCAAATGGATTAGCCTCACCCATTCACTTGTAGATTTTGGACTTGCCTCACCTATTCTTTAAGAGGTTCTTAGACTCAACCTTACTTTTGGGAGTCAACCTCACTTTTGGGAGACTCTTTACTTTGTCTCAACTAACTTTAGGGTTCTTGGCTCATCCTCACCATGGCTAGAAGGTTATTGGCTTTTCCCATACTCAAGCAAACCAAAGCAATCATATAAAATACCATTGAAATACATAAAGCATCATCCTGCTAGCATACTTTCCATGGTTTAAAAACATACATACACACATGCAAGACAATGTAAGCACACATCTATGCATGAGAGAAGGTGGAAAGAGCTACCTTATTGGCTAATCACAAGCTTTCCCTTTCAATTTGTCTCTTCCCTTGTTGATTTCACAATCACCACTAGATGGGAGTGCTTCTCTTGAGCCTAGACATACAAGAGCATGGAATTACTTTCTCATAGCTCAACACTTATTCACAAAGCTAAGGGTTTCTCTATAGCAAACCCTACCAAGCATATAAGAAACTAGGGATTCTTTTTCTCTGTAGAAGTTTACTAACTATCCTTCCTCTCTCAAGCTCTCAAAAAGGAAAGTAAAGAGGAGGAAGTGAAGATGCATGAGTTTCTTGCTCCCTCTAAGTCAGAACAAAACTTTCTTACTCATCAACCCATGGAAAAGGGAGCTTAGAAGGAGAAGAATAAAATCAAGAAGAAAGAGCATGAAGAGCTTTAAAGGTTCTCACCTTTCTTCCTTAGCTTTCCTTCCTTCTCTCTTGGTTTCTCCTAGTTTCCCTCTCTCTCTTAAGCTTTTTTTCTGTGCTTAGATGAAGCTTAAGTCGGTTTAGAGAGAAAGGATGAGTTGGGGCACTTTAAGAAGTCAAATTCTCTTTTTTCATGCTTTTCCAGACTTACCTTCGCTATAGCGAAAAATAACCCTCGCTACGGCAAGCACGTATCAGTCTCAGACCCCTGTTTTCGCTATGGCGCGCACTACGGCGAGCAACGCCCTGGTTTTTATATGGGGTGCCCACATTTGCTATAGCTAGAAGCATTTTTGCTATAGCAAGAAGGCACTCTCGCTATAGCTAAACTATTTTTCGCTATAGCAAATAGGTACATTCGCTATAGCTAGGCTATAGCTAGCAGACTTAGAAAATTTCCAGCCCTTCAAAAATTTTTCAGCTTTTTTTTTCTGGTTGTTACATTCCACCCTCCTTAAAAGAAATTTCATCCTCAAAATTTAAATAGTGTACCTCATGGGAAGAGTTCTAGATATTTCTTCCTCATATCATCTTCTAATTCCCAAGTGGCTTCCTCGGGAGACAATCCCTTCTAAACCACTTTCAATAGCGGTATCGTCTTATTCCGTAACTGCTTGAGTCTAACATCCACGATCCGATCTAGTGATACTGTATATGATAGATCATCCTGTAACTGTACATTCTCATATTCTATGACATGTGAGGGGTCAGGTTGGTACTTTTTCAATTGGGAAACATGGAAGACGTTATGGACTTGTCTTATATTCGGAGGAAGAGATAGTCTATATGCCACAAGTCCTACTTTATCAAGAATTTGGAAAGGACCTATGTACTTTGGACTGAGCTTTTTACTCTTAATGAAGCAACCTATCCCTGTGAATGGAGATACCCTAATAAAGACATGGTCTCCAATGTCAAACTCTAATGGCTGCCTACGTTTATCTACATAACTTTTTTGTCTACTCTAGGCTGTCAGAAGTTTTTTTCTGATGGTTTCTATCTGTCTAGAGGTCTGGTCCACTAATTCTGGGCCTATGAGGCTCCGCTATCCTAGCTCAACCCAACACATTGGGGACCTACACTTCCTCCCATACAATGCCTCATACGGTGCCATCTGTATACTGGCATGATAACTGTTATTGTAGGCAAACTCCACTAGAAGCAAGTATGTATCCCAGTTTCCTTTCATTTCTAGCACACATGCCTTCAACATGTCCTCTAGGGTTTGGATGGTTCTCTATGTCTGTCCATCCATCTGAGGGTGGTAGGCCGTGTTGAATCTAAGTCGGGTGCCTAGAGCATCCTGTAATGATCTCTAAAAATTTGATGTGAATCTAGGATCTCTATCTGATACTATGCTCCTAGGCACACCATGCAGTCTAACTATCTCCCTGATGTACAGTTAGGCTAACTTATCTAGGGTATAAGTGGCTTTCATAGGTAGGAAATGTGCTAACTTTGTTAATCTATCCACTATTACCCATATTGCATCATACCCCGATGATGTCCTAGGTAAACCCATGACAAAATCTATAGCTATACTATCCCATTTCCACTCCGGGATATCTAGGGGCTGAAATAACCGAGTTAGTTTCTGATGTTCTATTTTTACCCTCTGGCATACTAAACATCGGGAGACATACTCTGCTATGTTTGTTTTCATCCCAGGCCACCAGAACATTTTCTTCAAATCCTGGTACATTTTATTACTGCTCGGATGGATAGTGTATCTACTCTTATGTGCCTCATCTAGTATCTTCTCTTTGATCTCAGTGTTCCTAGGCACATACAGCCTATCCCTGTACCTTACTATGTCATCCTCAGACAGATTGAACTCCGGGACACTGCCCTGGGTTATTTGGGCTCTAATCTTCTTTACATGGTCGTCTGCTTGCTGGGCTTCTCTTATCTGATCCCTCAAGTCATTTTCTATTCAGGTCTCACTCATTAAAAATTTTCCCGAACACACCTCACAAGAGAGACTCATGTCTCTGAATCTCTCGATCAATTCCTGCTCTCGGATCATCATACAGGCCACATGTATGGATTTTCTACTTAGGGCATCAGCTACCACATTAGCCTTACCATGATGGTATTTCAATGTGAACTTATAATCTTTCAGAAATTCTAACCATCTTCGTTGCCTCATATTTAGCTCCTTCTATTCAAATAAATATTTAAGACTTTTGTGGTGCTGTAAATTTCTATTGCGCCCCATATAAGTAGTGTCTCCATATTTTCAGAGCAAATACCACTGCGACTAACTCTAAGTTGTTTGTGGGGTAGTTTTCCTCATGAGATTTTAATTGTCTAGAAGCATAAGCTACCACTCGGCCTTTCTGCATAAGCACACATCCTAACCCTTTCTTAGAGGCATCACTGTACACTATAAAATTTTCTTTAGGGTCAGGAAGTACGAGAACTGAAGCCGTGGTCAACTTGTGCTTCAACTCTTGGAAACTACTCTCACATTTCTCATTCCACACATTTTTCCTAGTAAGCCAGGTCAGTGGCATTGCTATTTGAGAAAAATCCTGAATGAACCTCCTATAATACCCTGCTAAACCTAGAAAGCTCCTAATCTTTGTCACTGTTCTAGGTCTCTCCCACTGTAATACTGCCTCTACCTTATGGGGATCTATTGTGACCCCTGCTTTGGAGATCACATGGCCGAGAAATGGAACCTCAGTGAGCCAAAAATCACATTTACTAAGTTTAACATACAACTATTTCTCTCTCAAGATCTCTAGGGCTAATCTCAAGTGTTGCTCATGTTCCTCTCTACTTTTCGAGTAGATGAGGATGTCATCTATGAAGACTACTACGAACCCATCTAAATATGGCCTGAAAACTCTATTCATGTAATCCATAAAAACTACGGGTGCATTCGTCAATTCAAAAGGCATAACTAAGAATTCGTAGTGCTCGTATCTGGTTCTAAAGGATGTCTTAGAAATATCATCTGCCTTTATCCTGAGTTGATGATATCTCGACCTGAGGTCTATCTTGGAAAACATTGACGCTCCTACTAACTAATCTATAAGGTCATCTATGTGAGGGAGAAGATATTTATTCTTAATGGTGTTTTTATTGAGTTTCCGATAATCTATGCATAACCTAAGGCTCCCGTCCTTCTTCTTTACAAACAAGATTGGAGCTCCCCACGGTGAGACACTGGGTCTAATAAAACCCTTCTCTAACAGCTCTTTTATCTATTTCTTAAGCTCTGCTAGCTTGGTGGGAACCATTCTATACAAGGCCTTAGACACTGGACTTGCCCCAGGTACAATGGCTATAGGAAACTCAACCTTTCTCTCTGGGGGCAATCCTCTAATCTCCTTAGGAAATACCTCGGGGAACTCTCTCACTACTGGAATTCCATCTATACCCTCTTCTACCTCAGCTTGGACTGAAAAGAAAACCAAATACCCTTAACAACCACGCCCTATAGATCTCTCAGCCTGGGAGGTGGTCATAATAGACAACTCAGCCCTAGTATTAGGCACAGTCCCACACTTAGGTAAAGTAATACACCTGTGGCTACAATTTAGTGTGGCGTTATTTGCAGACATCCAGTTCATACCAATTATCATATTAAGATCAATGAGGGGCATACAAATCAAATCAAGGGTGGTCAGGCAATGATAAAATTGGATTACACAATTCAAGCAAGCATGGGAAGCGATGGCACGGTTTCCAGTGGGGATGGATACATGTAACTCATATGGCAATGTATGCATACTCAGACCCAACCTCTTAACACAGCATAAGATATGAAAGAGTGGCTAGCGCTTGAATCAAATAAGGCAGTTACAGAAAAATCATTTATCTTAATAATACCTTGAATCAAACTCGGGGACTAGCTAGCCTCCTGCTGTGATAGGGCAAAGACTCTACCCGGGGTCTGTGGTCTGAGAGGAGGAACCATCTCCCTCGGCTATGTGATCTATAGAGGGGCCTGTGGAGAAGCCTGGGTGCAATCTCTGGCTATATACCCCAGCCTGCCACATTTAAAGCACACAATCTACCCCGCATAGCACGGTCTGGTACCGTGATTCCTGCCACATTGGGGACATATGATAGGTGGAGCACTGCCTTTACTGGACTAAGTCCTTCTTCTCTTGCCCCTTTGGTTCCACTGACTCTTTTCGCCTTTGCGGCTCGTCACTGCAGGCTGGGAACCATCTCTAGATCTCTTGGGCTCAGAGAGGGGAAGAGGTGGTCTAGCACTGGAGGTAGGCTACATCATCTTGATATTCGTTTCTGTCACTCTGCATACTTCTACAAGGGTATTAAAGTGCCTGATTCTCTATGGCACAACCCTGTCTTGGATCTCAGGGAGTAAGCCCTTCTCTAACCTATCTGCCCTCTATCTCTCATTGTCATGTCTCTGTAGGTATGAGGAATATCTAGAGAGCTCAACAAACTTCGTTATATATTGGTCCATGGACATCCTCGGAATTTGTCTGAACAAGATAAATTCTGACTCCTTCTCATCTCTAATGGAATCGGGGAAATACTTCTCATAGAATGCCTCGAGGAATGCTTCCCAGGTGATCGAGGCATTCCTGCTCTCAGAATAGGCCCAGTGCCCTTCCACTAGTAAATTACTTCTTTCTGTAACTGGAATGCAGCCATCTTGGCTTTTTGCTCAGACGTACACTCCATCACCTCGAAGATCTGCTCTAACTCTATAATCCAGGCCTCAGCTTTATCTACGTTCATCTCACCATCAAAGGTGGGCGGCTCGAATTTTTTGAATTGTGTGATCACCTTTCTGATCGAGGTTTACTGCTCAGTAGGAGGCGTCTGAGCTGGTGGAATCAGAGCAACAGCTTGCATGTGTGGCTGCGCATCTGTAGGAGTACCCCTGAGTGCTCGGGATGATCTGAGTGTGGAAGTGGCTGAGGAGGAGGAGGTGTAGGGCCCTGGCTCTCTCTCTCTGCGAGCCATTCCTACAACTGCATGATAATGGCTTGCTGCTGATCCAAGCGAGCCATAATAGACTGTAAGGCTCCAGCAACTGGATCACTAGGCCTGGCTTCATCAGCCTAAGCTGCTCTGGGAGGCCTACCTTGTAACATCCGGTTCCTTGAAAACCAGAAGAAATGTGAGAAACGTAACATATAGTTTCTCCGTTAACGAACAAAACTTACCGGATACAAAAAGAAATCCCCCAAGATGATGGAGTTAAGGTCCCAAAAAATTTAGGAAGCATTCTAGACTCCTGGATATGAGAATCCCAGGCTCAGACGGAAAGAAAAACAGAGCTAGAATGAAGAAACAATTCTCACAAAAAGCCTATGAAACGTAATGTCATTTTCATAATTTCGAGTAATTTTTGAAATTCACACAGGAGGGCTTTTTAAATGAAAGTTTTAAGTTCTCCGGGGTTCTCAGAGGCCCTGAAAACCATGGAAAGCCCCGGGACAGTTAAATCCCCTCCGGTGGACGTTTTCCAACGTCGGTGTACTCAAACTTTGACAGATTCGTTTGAAAAGGTTTTAGCTCCAATTTGAGTGATTCCAAAGCCATTTTTCTTAATTGGGAACCCAAATTTTATAATGGAACCGGTTCTAAAAAAGGAGCTAAAACGAAGGAGAAACGAAAATGCAAAGTATGAAGGGCAAAATTGGAATTTTTGAAAAAGTCATTTTTCCCTACCTATTATATATATGATGAGCGCTTCTTCTCCCCTCATTATGCATGACCAAGTTCTGCCCAAAACCAAAGGAAAACCCTAGGGAGAGTGGCGCATAAGAGGAAGGCAAAGAGGAGGAGAAATCAAAGGCTTAAGGTATGGAAATTAGTAGTTTTTCATGCTCTTTATGTTCTAAATCTCTTCTCCTCCATTCTCCTTTGTTTCCTATGATTATCATGAAGTCTATAAATCTTTTTTAAGGGAGAAATTGAGGGGAAAATTCGGATTTGAAGAGAGGAGCTCAAAGAACACAAGATTCAAGTGAGAAAAAGCAAGAAAACAAGGTACTTTCTCTTCCTATGGTTGTCATTTTTGGTGCCTTTCTCCACCATTTTGCCCCACTTGAGAAAACCCTAGGAGAAGATGATTTTTAGGCAGAACCAAGCATGAATCTAAGTAAAAAAGGGTGTGGAGATTAAGAATATGCAAAGGAAATTATCAAAAAACCATTAGATTTCAAGATGCAAGTTCTAGGGTTTCAATTGCACCTTGTAAAATCTGATTTTGTATGATGATTCCTAGGCCTAAGTAAGGATTTAAATGCGCTCCCAAGATCCCTAAGAGGCTCCCCATATGCTTCTTCCCTTGAGAAAACAAAGAAAGCTCCATGGAACCCAATATGCTTCATAGCCTCGGCCTACATGGGTTCTCCTAGTTAGGGAGAGTTTTAAATTTTTTTAAGGCAATTCTTGAGTCATATTTGATGAATGAAAATGAGAGGAGGTCTTGGAAAAAATTTAGAACTCATAGAAAGTGATTTGGTACCTTAGGTTCCAAATTATGACCTAAAAAAGCAACATGATGTTAGGCTCTTTGTTTTAATTATGTGATGACTCCAAGAGGCTTAAAAGGAGTCAAGAATCATATTTCAAAGGAAAGAATGGAGCCTAGAAATTGTTTGAGGAGTGTTGCTTCATTAGGTGCATTTATGGACTATAATGGAGCCTATAAAGCAATCTAGTATCTAAGCAAGTTGTATGACCTTAGAGTTTGTTTCATGAACCTAATTGGCTCCCATAAATTGTATCTGGGCCAAGAGAAACCATCTCTACCAAATTGTGGGTGTGTGGCCGAAAGAGGAGGCTTGAAAGCTGAGGAAAAAGTGTGTGCTTGTATACAAGGTAGCTCTCTCCACCTTCTCTCATGCATGAATGTGTGTCTAGCTTGTTTTGGAATGTGTGTATGTGTATTTTCAAGCTTTGGAAAGTATGCTAGCATGCCTTTACATGTCATGATCCTTGATGCCATATTATGTCTTAAAGGAATCTATGATGTTTGTATGAGTTCGCTTGAGTGTAGAGAGGCCAAGAACTCTTCCCTTGGGTGAGGATGAGCCAAGAACCCTCGAGCTTGGTTAAGACAAAGCAAAGAGTCTCCCAAAAGCAAAGTGGGCTCCCAAGAGTATGGTTGAGTCCAAAATACTCATGAATGGGTGAGGCAAGTCCAAAATCCATGAGGAGAAGTGTGAGGCCATTCCAAACACTTAGTGAGCTCTTGAATGATTTGTATGAGTTGTTCACATGCCAAGTTTGCTTATAAAATGTCCATGGCTTTTATTTTCTCCATGCATGCATTTGTAAAGCTTGCTTAGCACATATTATATGTGATTGAATGGGAGATAAGCTATTGGGATTCTTTGAATCTCATCCCCTCCTCTCCGATGATCTAACATGCTAAGTGGACTAAGTAATTATGGGTGAAGGGAGCCAACAACCATGAAGAGCAAGGATTGACAAGCCTATGTGTTATTTTAGCCATTTTGGAACCATAATGATAGTTCATAATGTATAAGATGTTATATATGTACCATGAACCATAAGACATGTGTGAATATACTATTATGTGATGTTTAGATGTATGAAAATGATATATGACCTATAGCACTTATTTTGACTATGGAAGGTTAAGGTGTGCAATATGGGATTTTGGTGAATGTATGCATAAGTGTGGGTTGAATGGCCAAAATGAGATGCATGAGATTTGGGACCATTTGGGCAGCTCACTTAATTCTCAAATATACTTTTGAACTTGCCCAAAAGGTGCCACAACCAAGGGAAGGCCATTTGGCAAATTTGGTACCTCATATGGAGCCAAATTTGACCATAATGGAACCCTATGTCACTTTTTGGCCAAATGAGTTAGTCTTGATTTGAGATTTGGCATGCAATTATTTATTACTGAGAGCTTTCTGGGAAGCTAAAGATTATAATTTTTGGAGGTCTATAGAATATTTGAGGATTTTTTAAAGTTGGCAAAATTCATGTTTCTGGTTTGCTGCACTATTCATTTGGTCCGAAATTGTTTTCTGTCACCCGAAATTCAAATGATGTCCAATTGACATGAAATTTTGTACAGAGAAACTATATAATCACAGTGACTCATGACAACTAGAAGCACCTCATTTGGAGGTCTAGAGAAGGAGATATGAATTTTTGAAGTTTCTGTCTAGTATCAGTAACCTAGCCAGACCAGAAGTACTGTTCCATCAATTTCTGAGATCTGGGCTTCATGAACTAATCTGGAGATATTTTTTCCCTCTTTTTAACATCCACATATTTTCATATTGGTATCATTTGCATGTATTGTATTTTTGTGGAATTAAGTGGACATTTTTGAAGTTCATATCAGAAAACTGTGCAGCATCAGAACCCAGTCCAACCTCTGAACGATTTCGCATGTCAAATGCTCTGTGTGTGGGATGTTATGATTTTTACATATTTTTATCATGAAGTAGACGTCCCAAGCTTTCTAGAATGACCAAGATTTCATGTTTTTGATTTTTCTAGATTTAGTTATGATTTTCCAAAGTTTGTGATAGAAAAGAGGAAATCTTGGCCGAAAATGCAAACACGGATTTCATATGCTCCTTTGCTTTCCACGAGTTGTAGGCCAAATTTGATGATGGAAATGAGTTATATTCATATGTTTAAGTATGAGAAAGTGATAGATGCTTTCATATGGCCTATGAGACTCTGAAAGAAAAATTTTACCTATAGAGAAATGCGTTTGTATTCATAACTCCCTATGCCACTATATTGTTTCCATAGAACAAACATAAGATGAGGCATGGGAATTGTATGAATTGAATCCTAGAGGTATGGTGTTATATACCTCTTCCTCTACCTCTACCTTGGCACGTGTCTACCATCTTTCTAAAACATATAAGCATGCTTTAGTACATAATAAGGACACACACCACTGCCATGCACTCAATCATCCATAAACAAGCTCATATACATCTTGGCAACTCACAAACACAAGCCACAACCCACAATGAGAGCCTGAACCTTTGCTCTGATACCAACACATACAAAGCCACCAAGGTATTGTCCTTTCCTTCCCAGTTCTTGGGTCAAAGACCCTGCCTTCCTAGTTTGTTGGGGTTTGTCCCTTCTTAAGAGATGACTTCTCCCATTAGCTCTCAGGAAAAGCGCACCTTAGTGGGGAGGGATTCTCCCCCACTTATATGGGCTAGCCACAAGCCCCTTCCAACCGATGTGGGACTTTACACTTTGGCTCATCCTCACCCATGCTAAGGAACTTTTGGCATAACCAAACCCGTTCAAGCCACCTTGCATTCATAAATACATTTCAAGAAACATAATAGTACCATAACATAAAATTAATAGCTAAGAACATTTCTCATAGTTCAAACATACACACAAACATTCAAAGACAAATAAACATCCAAACAATGCATGTGAGAAAGGTTAGAAAGCTACCTTGAGGTAAGAATACAAACTTTTTTCCTTAATTTTTCTTCCCTTTTTTAGCCAAGCACATGCAACTAGGTGGCACTTGATTCTCTTGGCCTAGACACATCAAATGAGACATATTTCAATAATTGGAACAAGCTCTAACTTCTCGCAAACTTTATGTAAGGTTACTTTGTTCTAAGACACAATTATGATTTCATACAAGACACAAGGAAGCAACTATTGGAATTCATGATCTTGGCTTCAATTTCTCCTTCTATCTAAGTCTTTAAACTCCATTTAGACTCCTTAAAGTCATCACAAATTCATTTCAAAGAGTCTGTGTACAAGTTGCTTCTTTATGTCTTAAAATGAAGTCTAAACCTCCATGTCACAAAGTATACTTTCTAAATTCATTATAATGCTTTCTTTGGTGTTCATCTATCATATTTAGTCCCTTTCTAGCCTTAGAAGAAATAAAAACTCTCTTTAGGTGCTTCAAGTCTTCTTGGCTAAGACATGAGCAAAAAGGAGCACCCATGGAGTCTTGCAAATTTTCTTTAGAGAGTTGGCACATGTGAGACTTGCTAGGTGCCTTACGAACTCATACACATTCTTAGACAACTTAAATTACCACTAGAAAGTCTCATATTTACGAAGGTATAACTAAATCCCTAGGTTTTATAACTTGATTTCTAATGCTTCTTTTCAATCCCAATTACATAATCCTGTTTCCCACACTCTAAAACCTAAGTTTCTTGTTTGGTTTTGGTTAGAACTCAATCCCTTCCAAATGCTATAGACTTGGCCGAAACTCACTCAAGGGAGAACAACAAAAAGAAAGCAAGGAAGGCCATGATTCTTACCTTGGTTTCAAAGCTTTTCAAGAGCTCTTTCCTTGACTTCAAGCTTTTCCTTCACATTCTAACTTCTTCCCTCTGAACCAGCCATAAACCAGTCCCAAATCAAAATTAAAACCATGGAAAAAGAGAGAAGAAGGAGGAGAACAAGATTAATGAAGGAAGGAGCATGAAATTCCATGGTTTTCTTACCTTTTTCCTAAGCTTTTCCTTCCTCTTTTGTAAATTTTCATTCAATTATTTCTTTGTTTGGTGGATTTTTATCTAAACCCTAAATTTGAAAATGGGTTCTTTGGTGTTTTCTTGCATAATTTTTGGAGCTTGAGGCTAGAGAAACTGTCTAGTAGGTATTTCCCTCTATTTTAAGGTCTGAATATGTTGAAACTTGGCTCATATAACTCATTTTCATGTTGGGTTATGTTTTTGTATGACATTATAAGAAATTAGTGTGACCCATTGTAGTTTCTTGGTTTAGAGGGGTCAAATCTGTACATTGAACTCATTAGAGCCTTGGGTAAGTGTTTTCTAAGTAGTTCTTAATGATTGGGATGAACGAGTACATGATTCTTGTAGTGAATAATGACTAAAAGTTAACCCTTTCAATAATTCTTAACCCTTTCAAACATATATAATAGATGCATATACAAGTCAAAAAATGCATGCATGACCTTCAAGCAACTAGTGAGCATACATAATTTATTTTCCTTGGCACATCAACTTATAAATCACAAACATAAGCTCTCAAAGACATTAGTTTAGCCTCACCCATCTTTCTTGGGACTTTTGACTTTGCCTCACCCATTTTCTAGGGACTTTTGACTAAGCCTCACTTTTCTTGAGACTTTTGGCTTTATCTCACCCATTTCTAGGGACTTTTGGCTCATCCTCACCTTTGCTAAGGAACTTTTGACATCACCAAACCCATGTAAGCAATAATACTATCATAAAGTCATTTCAAGATACATAATGGTACCATAACATATAAACATAGGCTAAAAACATTTCTTATGGTTCAAACATATACACAAGCACTCAATAACAAGGAAACAACCAAGCTATGTATATGAGAAAGGTTAGAAAGTTACCTTGGAGCAATTGCATACACTTTTCTCTTGGAATTCTTCTCCACTTCTCAACCAAGCCTTGTAATTAGGTAGCCCTTGGTTCTCTTGGCCTAGACACATCAAGAGAGACATAAATCACTCATGGAAATAAGCTTTGGCATCATACACACTCTATGTGAACCTACTTTGTTCTATGGGTCCATTATACTTCCATACAAGACCTTATGAAATATCTAGGAGAATTCATGATCTTGACTCCAATTTCTCATTCATTCTAGATCTCTTGACTCCCTTTAGACTCCTTCGAGCTATCACACATTCATTTTAAGGAACTTAACTATAAGTTACTTCATAAAGTCTCATGATGGAGTCTATACCTTCATCTCACATTCCAAGGTTTCTAAATTTTTTTTCAAGGCTTCCTTTGGTGTCCTTCCATCATATTTAGTCCCTTTCTATCCTTAGAAAAATGTAAAACTCTCTCTAGGTGTTAGAACCATGTTTAGCTAAGACATAGCAAGCCTAGGATCACCCATGGATTTTGCAAGTTTTCTTGAAGGAAATGGCACATGTGAGGCTTTCTAAGTGTCTCAAGAACCTATATACACTCTTAGACAACTAAAAATACTACTAGAAAGCTTCACACATACTATGGTGCAATAAAAACCCCAGGTTTTAGAAACTTGTTTTCTAATGCTCCTTTTTGGAATTACTTTGCATCTACTTGTTTCTTACACTCAAAAACCTAGGATTCATGCTTGGTTTAGGTCAGATTTTGACCCCTCTTGGTTATTCTATATAGGGCTAAAATTCACCTCTTGAAGAATAAGAGAAAGCAATTAAAACTAGGAAATTACCTTGATTCTTTAGCCTTTTCAAGAGCTTTCTCCTTGGCTATGGCTTCTCCTTGGAATTTTGAACTTCCTCCTTTGAATATGACTCAAAATAGATCCAAATCACACACCAAAACTATGAAAAGAAAAAGGAGAAGGAAGAGAGCAAGTTTAATGAAGGAAGGAGCAAGAATTTCCTTAATTTTTCTTACCTTTTCTTAGGCTTTTCTTGTAACATCCGGTCCCTCTGTAAACGTGAGAAACGCAATGTTCGGTTTCTCCGTAAATGTCAGAAATGGGCCAAATATAAAAGAAAGTCCTCGAAATAGAAGGAATTGGGGCCAACTAAAATTATGATAAAATTTTAAATATTAGAAAATGAGGATTTGAGGTTTAAGATGCCCAAAAACCAAAGCCAGAAGAGCTCAGAAAATTTGCCGAAGAAAGTAGGGATATTTTTATAATTTTTGAAAAATTTTGAAAACTCATAGGAGAGCTTTTTAAATGGAAAATTTGAGCTTTCTGGGGTTCTCAGAGGCCCTAAAAACCATGGGAACCCCTAGAACAGTTGAAACCCCTCTGGTGAGCGATTTCGGCAAAGGTTGACCAAAACTTTGACTGAACAGTTCGGAATAGTTTCAGATCCTTTTTAAATGATTCCAAAGGAAATTCTTATGATTAAGAGCCTAAGGAATATGATAGAAAAGACAAATTTTAAAAAGGAGTTGATATGAGCCTAAATGAAAAAGCCAAGAAAAGGGACTAAAATGTAAAAGTAAAAAGTTGCATAAAGTGACTTTTGGCTTCTTCTTATCCACGTTCCAGCAGCTCCTCTAAGTAAAATGCTCTGTTTCTGCCCAGAAAACAGAGAGAGAGAGTGGCGCACAAGAGCAAGCTCAAGGGAAGAAGAAAAGCCAAGAGAAAGGTATGAATTCATGGAAACTTTTGCTCTTCCCTTTAGAAAACTTCTTCCCCTCCTTTCCTCCTCTCTTCCTATGGATTTAGTGAGGTGTTTGGTTCTGTTTTGAACCCAGAACAGAGGGGTAAATTTTGAAATTCAAGGAGAGAGTTGAAGCAAGGAATAGAGCTCTTGAGAAAAGCTAGGAAATCAAGGTAACTTGTTATCTTCCATGCTTTTTCTTCCCTTATCCTCCTTGTGATAATTTCGTCCCATATAGAGCCCAATCAAAGGGAGATGAATTCTGGTCCTAGCAAGGGAGATTCATAGATTTTGGAGTGTGAGAAGCAAGTAGGTGCAAAGAAATCAAAGAAAGAAGCATGAAAACACAAGATAGAAAAGTGAGGGATTCATGGAGACATTGTGAAGTCTGTTTTGATCCATGAATTCCCTAGCTTAGATGAGTGTTTGCTTGAGTTCCTAAGATCCCTAAGAGGTCCCCATATGCCTCTTCCTCCATGAAAATGAACAAAACCCCATGGAAAGTCATGAACCTAAAAGTTAGAAAAGTGTAGAGCATTTAAGGGGATTGTAAAAACTGATTTAATCTATGAGTTCTCTTGGCTATTTAAGTGTTTCCTTGACCTCCTACAACTCTTAACAACCTCCCTAAATGGTTCTCCCATCAAGGAAAAATCAAGAAGCCATGAAATCCCATTTATGTTCTAAGTTTCGGCCAAGTAGGGTTGGCATAGTTAGGGAGAGTTTTAAATTGTTTCAAGCCCATTTTTGAGTCATATATGATGAATGAATGTGAGGGAAAACCTTGGGAAAAATTTAGGAAGTTTAGAGAATGAGTTGGTGCTTTAGGTTCTATATTGTGACCTAAGGAAGTAACATGATGTTAGGCCCTTTGTTTTAATGATATGATGACTCTAAGAGGTTTAAAAGGAGTCAAGAATCATATTTGAGAATAAATAATGAGGCCTAGAAATCATTTAATGGGTGTTGCTTCATTAGGTGCCAATATGGACTATAATGGAGGTTATAGAGTAATCTAGGGTTTAAGCAAGTTGCATGGCTCTAGACATTGTTTCATGAACTTAATTGGCTCCCATAATTTGTGTCTAGGCCAAGAGACACTATTTCCACCAACTTGTGGGTGTGTGGCTAAAAGAGGAGGCTTGAAAGCTAAGGAAAAAGTGTGTGAAATTATGCAAGGTAGCTCTCTCCACCTTCTCTCATGCATGGATGTGTGTTTAGCTTGTTTTAGAATGTGTGTATGTGTATTTTCAAGCTAAGAAAAGTATGCTAGCATGCCTTTATATTCCATGATCCTTGATGCCATGTTATGTTTTAAATGAATCTATGATATTTGTATGAGTTTGCTTGAGTGAGGAGAGGCCAAGAACTCTTCCCTTTGGTGAGGATAAGCCAAAAACCCTTGAGCTTAGTTGAGAGATAGCAAAGAGTCTCCCAAAAGCAAAGTGGGCTCCCAAGAGTATGGTTGAGTCCAAAGCTCTTAAAGAATGGGTGAGGAAAGTCCAAAATCCATGAGGAGAAGTGTGAGGCCAATCCAAACACTTGGGGAACTCTTGAATGTCTTGTATGATTGATTCACATGCCAAGGTTGCTTTGAAAATGTCCATGACTTCCATTTTTCCATACATGCATTTGAAAAGCTTGCTTTGTACATATTATGTGTGATTGAATGGGAGATGAGCTATTGGGATTCTTTGAATCTCATCCCCTCCTCTCCAATGCTCTAATATGCTAGGTGGACCAAGTAGCTATGGTGAAGGGAGCCAACAACCATGAAAGAAGGAGATTGATAAGCCTAGGCCTAGTTTGTATTCTTTTTGAACCATAATGATGTTCAATGATGTATATGATTATTGTAAATGGCACATGACCCTTGAGACACATGTAAATATGATATTATGTGATGTATACATGTATGGATATGATGCATGAACTTTAGAAATGAATTTGGGTATGTAATGCCAAGTTATGCAAATTGGAAGTTTGATGCAAATGTGTATAAATGTGGGTTGAATGGCCAAAATGAGATGCATGAGGTTTGGGACCATTTGGGCAGCTCACACAAGTCTAAAATATGCTTCTAAACTTGCCCAAAAGGTGCCAAGACCAAGGGGAATCCATTTGGCAATTTTGGTACCCAATATGGAGCTAAAATTGACCATAATGGAACCCTATTCCATTTTTTGGCCAAATGAGTTAGTCTTGCCCTAAAACTTGGCATGCAATTAGGTCTCATTAAGATATTTTTGGAAAGCTAAAGATCATAATTTTCAGAGACCTAGAGAATATTTGATGAATTTTCAAAGTTGGGATTTTTCATGGATTCTGGTATGGGTACTATTCATACTGGCAGTTTTGAATTTTGTGTCACCCGATGGCCAAATGCTGTCCAATGCTTATGAAATTTTATATGCATAAACTAGAGGTCATAAAATTTCTGTGGCCACCGAGATCACCTCATTTGGAGGTCTGAGCAGTGAGTTATGCATGTTTGAAGTTAACTGTCAGCATCAGTAGCGCCCCATGAGTCTAGTTACTGTTCCATAGGGTCCAGCTGACTAAACGTATCTGTTTCATTCTAGAATTATTTTTACTATCAATTTAACATCTGTATCTTTCCATAATGCCTGAATTTGTGTGATTTCTATTTTTATAGAATTAGTTATAAATTTCAGAAATGTGTACCAGTAAACTGAACAACAGCCCAGGCAGCCAGTGACTATGTAGCTTTTTGGATGTCAAACATCTTGTGTGATGAATTTTATGGCCTAGGCGTATTTTTATTGTGAAGTAGACATCCTAAGGTTTCCATAATGACCAATATTGCATGTTTTTATTTTTCTAGATTTAGTTATGATTTTCCAAAGTTTGTAATAGAAAAGAGGAAATCCTGGCCGAAAATGCAAACACGGATTTCATATGCTCCTTTGCTTTCCACGAGTTGTAGGCCAAATTTGATGATGAAAATGAGTTATATTCATGTTTTTAAGTATGAAAAATTGATAGATACTTTCATATTGCCTGCTGGACTCTGAAAGAAAAATTTTACCTGTAGAGAAATGCATTTTTATTCATAACTTCCTATGCCACTATATTGTTTCCATAAAATAAACATAAGATGAGGCATGGGAATTGTATGAATTGAGTCCTAGAAGTATGGTGTTACATTTCTCCTCCCTTGAAGCTCCCTCTTGTGTGCCCTTCTTAGCAGAACATTTTCCTGGTTTTAAATAGAATTTAGGTTGACTAAATGTGAGGGAGAAGTGGGATGCCTCATATATATAAGAAGGGTTCCATAAGAAGTTTTTCAAAATGCCAATTTTACCATTCATTCATGGCTTTTTCATTTTAGACTCATTTTAGCTCCTTTCTTAGAACCATTTTTTTCATCATAAAATTTAGATTCTCTAACCTATAAATTGCCTTTGGAATTGCTCAAATTAGATCTAAAACTTTTTCAAACAAAAGAGTCAATGTTCGAGTCCATTGACATTCTAAAATGTAAACCTGAGGGATTTTAACTATTCTAGGAGTTTCTATAGTTTTTAAAGCCTCTAAAAACCTCGAGAAACTTAAATTTTCTATCTAAAAATTCCTCCTTTGAGTTTTCAAAAAAATACCCAAAATTATGAAAATGCCACTACATTTTCGTTAAATTTTGTTTGATTATTCTAACTCCGTTTTCATGGCACTTTTGGCCTTAGATTCTCATCATTTGAAGTCTAGATTATCACTTAAATTTTATTGGACCTCAAATCATTCTATCTAGGGGACTTCTTTTTATATCTGGTGAGTTTTATTTGTTTACAAAGAAACTAAACATTACGTTTCTCATGTTGACGAAGGAATCAAATGTTACAAATATCCTAAGCCACAATCTAAGTCTTGAAACCCCCAATTCAACTATGAAAACGTTATTCCCTATATATTAGTGATAAGTAATGACTAGTAGCCCTATATATATGTCACACCAGAAAATGCGACTGCGTAACGCCTTAGAAAAAAGAATTTCAAAAAAGAAATTTAGATTTCCCAAGAAAGAGAAAATCAAATCCAAAATTAAAAGTAAAGCTATAGGAATCACCACCAGAAATTTATTTTTTAGGCAAAACTTTGGAAAAGTCTTTTTAATTTGAAAAATAGTTTACGAACCAGATTTGAATTCAGGAGTCGATTGTGAGTAAGGAAGGTGTTAGGCATCCCACTATATCCGTTCCTAAAAATGGTTATCCTAAGTCAGTTATGCAAAATTACCATGACCTTTAATCTATTTTAATTTTTCCTAACAAATCGCATGCAAAATAAGAAAATAAAATTAAAAACAAAATAAGAAGGATAGAAATTATGAAAATAAAATTAAGAGTAAAATAAGTTGAAAATAAATTAAGAAAATAAAATTAAAAACAGGAAAGAAAGAAATTAAGAAAACATTTATCTATAAAGGCAGACTTAATATAGCATGAGAGCCTAAGACCTACATATCCTATAAAAAAGATCAAAATCCATGTAGTTCGAAGTTGAAAACTGTGCTCTTGTGGATGTTTTGTTTTTGTTTTGGTTTTTTTTCTTTTTGGATTTGTTTTGTTTTATTTTTTATTGTGTTGGTTTTTATTTTTTTGTTTCTGATTTTGTTTTTTGTTTTTTCTTATGAATTTAATGATTTTTTTATGAAATTAAAAAAAGGGTTTTTCTCTTTTCCTTTTTCATTTTACAATTTTAAAACTTTTTATTTGATTTGATTTTAATTTTTGACTTTCTTAATCTGTCTTGTATTTTGATTTTTGCTTTTGGTTTTGATTTATTTTATTATTTTTTTATGACTGTCATGAATTTTTTGATGTCATTAAAAAGGGTTTATTTATTTGTCTTTTGAAAATTTTCTTTTGTTTTGATCAATTTTTGTTGATCTTGTTTTTATTTTTGTTTTATTTTTACTTGAATTTTTTTTGTTAGATTTTGTTTTTTTTTATTCTTGGTTTTTGTATTTTACTTCCATTTTGTTTATCTTAGAAGGACTTTTTCATTTACATGAACTATATTTTCATTAAAAGAAATCTTCACTTGCTTTTCTTTTTCATTTTCTCCTTTTTTGTTATTTGTTAATTTGTTTCTTTTTCTCTTTTCTGTTTTTGTTTTTTGTTTTTTTGGTTAACTTTTGTTTGCTCTTTTTTTTTTTTTTACTTTTTATCCCCTTTTTTTTCAAAGACATACTCCAAAGGGGAATAATTAATTTTGAATTTTTCTTTTAAAACACTAAGTCTTTTGTTTTTTGAGAAGATCCTTTAAGAAAAAAAAAGGAAGAAGGTTTTTTTTGAAAAAAAAACTTAGTCATTTATTGCCAAAAAAGGTTCTTTTTTGGTTTTAAAAACATACTTTATTTTATCTAAAAGAAAACTATATATTTTCTAAAAAACTTCATCTGGTTCTTTGAAACCCTCTCATTTTTTTATAAAATTTTTTTTGAATCATGTTTTAATAATAATTTTTTTTAAGCAATTTTCCTTATCTTAGAATTTTGAAAACAAAATTAATTTTATAAGATGATTGGAACCCAAAATTTGCAAATGTGTATATAAAAAAAACCAATGAGTATCAAGAAGACTTTATTGTCACAACCCCTATATGCCTAAGGGATACAAGATCCTACACGGCAACTCTAAGAAAACATTATTAGAAAAAAAAAAACATAAAAATATGAAACTTTTACATACATATAGTAATCTGTGACTGTGTGTGCCTTGTGTTCAATGCTCATTCATTTAAAAAATAATACATTATATTTGAATTTGAAACAATCCATACGGTCCTTATCTTCAGCTTTTCTTGGAGCTCTCTGTCAAAAGGCTCCCAGGTGTTCCTCCCATCAATTCATGTGATCCATGGTTCAATAATAAAAATGGTGCGTTAGGATTTACTTAAGGTCTGTATTAATTAAAATTTAAGCTTAAGGGGGAACATGATATAAAGTGAAAGCTTAGATGAACCTCAAAGTCCTTATTCAAATTATTATTAATTTTTTTTTTAGAATTAGACTTATCAAATATATTGGGCCATATGAATCAATACCTCTAGCAAAAGCCTAATTCGCATAAATGTCAAATCCAAGATCAATGTTAAGTACTCATACCCCATCTTGCATTCATATTGCACATACCCCCTTTCACTATCACCCACCCCAGATTCCTAGCCATATGAGGTCCAGAAAGTGAGGTATATCCAACCATTCAATATGAACAGAATGAGAACAGAAGTACACTACCACTCAAACTCTAGGCCATGAGCCAAGCAATGTAAGCCACAATTCTTGGTCATAGAAATACAACAATGAGTTTTCTAAATGTTAAAAGACTCTAAAATTTCTAAACTAAAGGGGGTTTTGATTTATTTAAAATAAAATTGACTTAAAATTCCTAATTACTATCTAATTGAGTGAATTATAGTCTTGTGACTAGCTTTGGATTCGTCCCTTGGTATCCACTATCCTTATCCTATTCTAATTGTAATTGATTCTGGTCTAAGAGTTCCTAATCGTGTTCATAACAATTAATCTTGGGTAACCACTCAAGATACAAGAAATCAACGATCTAATGTTGAATTGAGACCTTAATCACGCATTAAACTGTTAAATCTTGTCTTTAAGATCTCGAACACTTAATTTGATTGATTAACTAATTGATTAGCCTTTGAATCATCCTAAATATTTAATTAACCAACTAAACATTAAGGAATCCTCAATTCAAACAAATAATCTCACTCATGTATTTTATCGAACACCTTCGAAGCATACATGGGAAATTCAGATAATATTGGAATTAATCGGATCAATTAATCAACAAAAAATACTTCCTAATTAGTGTCTAACTAGCCACTAATTATAATTACACAATTTCCCTATCAATTACATCTTAACCAAGAAAATAAATGAAAGAGAAAAAGTGTAGGAAAAATAAGGAAATTCTTAGCCAAAATTCTGAATTTTCTCCATGGATTCAAGCTTCTCCAAGAGCTTCCTCCTAGCTAGCCTCAAGGTGGATTAGAAAATCATGGGATGTGGAGATGGATGGATGGATGGAATGGAGTGGAGATGAGAAGATGTGGTGGTGGATTAATGCTGAATGAATAGATGAATGCTCCTTCTCTATGAACGAACCAGGCGCGAAGTATATATAGGCGAGGATTTCCACAATTTTGGAGACGTGAGATGGCTGGATGTGTGAATGGATCAGAGGTGTGTTGAATAATGACTCTGCCCGAATGTATTTTAATTCTCTAATGAATCACGTGCTACCTCTTAATTCAGTTTTACGTGAAAAGCTTCTTGCCCAGCTTAATTTCCCGTAGCTTCTTCATGTTTGTATATAAGGTGGGCCCCATTGTATATAGTAATCTTCTCCCACGTGATCTGCTCAAGGCACCAGAACATGGCTTTGTTTCTGCTGCTCTTCGTTCTGCTCGTGCTTCCTCTATATTATTTTCTTTTATCCCTCACGTGCTCTATTCTCTTCATGCGTGTAGCCCGTAGCTCCTTATCTCACATGCAGTTATGCTCTTGTGTATCTTCTTCTTCTTTCATGTTGCTCAATGTTTGTTCCAGCCACGTTAAAACTCGTAGCTTTTCTTCCATACATTCTATGCGTTGCTTGCTTGCTGATTATGTCTTATTCTTCTCTCTAAAACCCATGGCTTTCTAATGTGTTTCTAGCCTTACCAAGCTATAGGTTCTTCTTCATCCATTTGCTCAAGTTTGCTAACTTCCTACATGAAGCTTCTTTTTCTCTATTCTGCTTTTAGTTGAAGCCTCCTTTCAACTTCTTTCCATCTCTTATTGCTCAATACATTACTATTCATCCAGCTCCCTTCTTCACATTCTTATTTACATTGGTCTCCCTCACCACGTGGCTTGTCTCATTGAGTCATGCATGTGTGTGATGATCATGTGACTTCCTGTGAGTGTGTGAGTTCCATGGAAAAGTTCATTCAAGCTTTAATTCCCATTGAAATTCTTAAAGCTCTTGAGATTGCACACTAACACACTTAAGGCCCATCTCTTCTCTTACTTGTCTTCAATTTAATTTTCTATTCAAAACTCCAATTACATATTAAAATTCTGCACAAAGAAGTGAGAAAAATCAAATAGGAATATTCACAAAATTATTTAAGATAAATTTATGCATTAAAAACTAATAATTTGTAAATAAATTCCTAAATTGTAGAAAATGGCTATTAAAACAAAATTCCAATTAATTAGACTCCTAGAACCATATTTGGAACTAAAATGTCTAAATTAAGGAGAATAAAATGTATATAAATTATGCTTATCAAACAACCCAAAACAATTCCAGATAGTTCAGTATAGATAAATAACATTTGAAACGAGCCTCAATCCATCAATCCAAAACCCAGGCAAGTTAGAATCAAGGTCAAGTATCATAAAAAAAAATTGACAAATAAATAAATAGGATCCAGGCTATCAATTTATTCATCAAAACCCTGTAGCTGATAGGGGCAATCCCTCACAGTAGAAACATAGCTTAGAAACCAACGAGGAATTAAATCACAAAGTTCTCACTTCTTGTTTTGCCTCACCCATCACAAGCAATGTTCACATGCCAATTAAATGAAAACAGGGAGGAAACAACAAGCAGAAGTGATGCAACTTATACCAGCATAGCAATTAATCATCTATAGAAAGGGAACCAATTAATAGAGGTATCATCTAGAAATTTGAGACCAATTAACCCATAGTTTGGAGACAAATTAAAGCGAAATTAGACTATACATTAAGCCATGAATCAGGATTAATACCTTCTTAGTTGCGTTACTAAGGTATGGAATGCTTCACTCTCCTATAAGCCACCTCTCTCTTCTTCAATTTCTCCATTTTCAAAACAACTTCTAGCCAACTCGCAAAATCTCTACCTCGGCCTCTTGCTATTTCCAAATCCTCTAGTTCTCTCAGTCTATCGTTAAATCTCCCATTCTCTATCACTATTTCCCTTCCATTTTTTCCAAACCCGAGCACCTTTTTCTTTTCTTAGGCCTCCCCCCTTTTGTATCTCGAGCCTCTCTTTTCTGGTTCTTCTTGTTCTCCAAAACCCCATACCTAAAATGTTCTCTCTTTCCTTATTCTCCCTCAACTCTCCTCCTCTCGCTCAATCCCCTTTTTTCGCACACTCTCTTGTTTCTCCCTTTCCCTAATTTTCAGTTTATGTCTCTCACTTACACTCTGCTTCTCCCTCTCTAATCCGAAAAAGACCCCCAAAAAAATCCCCTCGCTTTTGTTGGTCACTTCCCTTGCAAGAAAAACCAACTCCCTATTCTATTTCTCCTTGCTTTTATAGGCGTCCCCTCGTGGTCCCCCCCATTTGAGCCTCTCTGCTCCATTAATTCTTAGTGCGCATTCCTTCACTCCCTTCTACGTGATTTCCTTTTCAGCTGCTGATAGTTATATGAGTAGTGGGTAGGGGTGTCTACTGCTGGAGGATGCGAGAGCGAGAACACCAGGGGAGACCACGCAACTAGGGTTTTCTTTTGTGTCTTTTGCATTTTCATTTCTTTTGTTTTAAATTTTTGTATCCTCTGTCTTGGGTACATGGGCTTCAGACTTGAGTTGGAGAGTCTGAAAATTGCTAGACTAAAGGGATGGGCCTCCATTTTTTGACTTTGTTTTTTAACATTTTTTTTAATACTTGGGCCTTTGATATTTAGATATTGGGCTTTCTTATATATATATATATATTTTTTTTTTTCATTCTCCTTATTTCTTTGTATTGACCCAATGGAGTTTAGAGGAATTGAGCTAGAGTTATTTTATTATTAATTTTTATTTTTGGTTTGATTTTGTTTTAAAGACGTAGGGTTTCTTCTTTGGGCCTCCTCCTTTTGTTTAGGCTTAATGATCTTTCAAATTTAAAGAAAAAATATATTTCTTTTTCTTTCTTTTTTTTAGTATTTTTATTTTCTTCTTTTTTTGTCTTGTTTTCTTGTTTTTGATTTTTTCTCTTTCTTTTCTTTTCTCTCTTCTTTTTTTTTGTTTGAAAATTTTTTTGATTGATTTTTTTTGAAAATGTAACTTTTGACTCTTTCATAATTTTTTATTTTATTTTTGGCTTTTCTCATTCATTTCTAAAAGAAAAAAATAAACATTTTTATTCTTTCTTATTTTTTGACTTATTCTTAATTTTTTATTTTTATTGTTTTATATTATTTTATTGATTTTCTTTTTTTTTTCTTTTTTTATTAGTCTAATTATTATTATTATTTTGAAATACGCTCAGACAAAATACGGTGTTCACAGTTGCCCCTTTTTACTTGTTTTTATACAAGGAAATTGAAAATCTAATTTTGATATTTTTTACATAAGAAACAAGTAAAGATAAGAACACATATTTTGTTTGGGATAATTTGATTGCCCCTTGACATAATTGAACAATAAACAAAAGGAAACAGCAGCCCAAACAAAATATGATATTAACATATTGCCCCTCATTACTTATTCTTTAAGTAAGAGGGTCAAAAATATAATTTTTGATATCCTTAGCTTAAGAATAAGTAAAGATGGAGATATATATTTTGTTTAGGGAGCTAAAAGATAAAGGTGAGCTAATTTACTTGGAAATGCTGAAACTTGATTAAAGATAAAAAGGGTAAGAAATGCTTGCTATAGCAAGGCTTAAAGAGGTGCCTGTTCTGTGCAGGAGCTTAAGAAAGGTGCCTGTTCTAGTGCTAGACTTTTATTGGTTCCTGTTCTGGTGTAAAACTTTTGGAATGCCTATTTGGTGTAGGAATTTAAGGGTACCTAGTCTATGAAGGACTTTTATGATGCCTATTCTGTGCAAAACTTTAAAAAGGTGCCAAGTCTATGTAGAGCTTTAAGGATGTTTGGTCTAAAGGGTGCCTGGTTTGTACAGGGCTTTAAGAATGCCTGGTCTATGCAGGACTTTAAAAGGGTGTTTGGTCTGTGCAGGGCTTTAAGAGTGCCTAGTTTGTGCAGGACTTTAAAAGGGTGCCTAATCTATGCAAGGCTATAAGGGTACCTGATCTGTGCAAGGCTTTATCTATGCAGGAATTTAAAAAGGTGCCTAGTCTGTACAGGGCTTTAAGGGTGTCTGGTCTGTGCAGGGCTTTAAGAGTGCCTAGTCCGTGCTGAGCTTTAAAATGGTGTCTGGTTTGTGTAGAGCTTTAAGGGTGTTTGGTCTGTGCAGGGCTTTAAAAAGGTGTCTAGTCTGTGCAAGGCTTTAAGAGTACTTGGTTTGTGTAGAGTTTTAAAAGTGCCTAGTCTGTGCAGGGCTTTAAAAGGATGTCTGGTCTGTACAGGACTTTAAGGTATACCTTATCTATGCAAGGCTTTAAAAGGGTGTCTGGTCTGTGCAGGGCTTTAAGGGTGCTTGGTCTGTGTAGGCTTTAAAAGAGTGTCTAGTCTGTGTAAGGCTTTAAAAGGGTGCATGGTCTGTACAGAACTTTAAAAGGGTGTCTAGTCTGTGTAGGGCTTTAAAAGGGTCCCTAGTCTATGCAGAGTTCTAAGAGTGTCTGATCTGTGTAGGGCTTTAAAAAAGTGCATGGTCTGTGCAGGGCGTTAAAAGGGTGCCTGGTCTGTGTCGGGCTTCAAAAGGGTGCCTGGTCTGTGTCGGGCTTCAAAAGGGTGCCTGGTCTGTGTCGGGCTTTAAAAGGGTGCTTGGTTTGTGCAGGGCTTTAAGGGTGCCTGGTTTGTGCAGGGCTTTAATGGAGCCTGGTCTGTGCAGGGCTTCAAAAAAGTGCCCTATCTGTATAGAGCTTTAAGAGTGCTTAGTCTGTGCAAAGCTTTAAATAGGTGCATGGTCTATGCAGGATTTTAAGAGTGTCTGGTCTATGCTAGGCTTTAAAGAGTGTCTGGTCTATGCGGGGCTTTAAGAGTGCCTAATCTGTGCGGGGCTTTAAAAGGGTGCCTGATTTGTGCAGGGTTTTAAAAGTGTCTGGTTTGTGCAGGGCTTTAAAAGAATCCTTCTTTTTTTTGTGAATTTTTCTAAGTTTGAAAACTTTATTTATCTAAGTTTTATGTAAAGTAATTCACCTAAATGAAATGCATAATGCATGTAAAATGCTTGACTTTTGTGCTTAACAAATTAATTTTGCCCCAATATAAATCGAGGTCTATGTATGTAGATGTAGGGATCATGAAGCATGTGAGATGCTACAATTGATGATTTTTTCTTTGCCCCAATATGAACTTAAGTTCCACATAATGAATGCACATGTAAAATGTGTGAAGCGTATAAGATGTTTTATTTTATGCAATGTAAAATTTTTGCTTTTACTTACCCCAGCACGAACTAGGATTTATGTATGCATGTGTGGGATGTAGGAAACATGTGATGTATTATTTTGTGAAACAAAGATGTTTTGTTTTATGAAATGCAAAGTTTCTTAGTTGTCCTGACATGAATTCGGGTCTATGCAATGTATGCAAATGTGGGA